>JAODLL010025252.1:0-50618 GCA_026546735.1 Forbesichthys agassizii
ATACACACACATATATATATATACACACACATATATACATATACACACACATATATACATATACACACACATATATATATATACACACACATATATACATATACACACACATATATACATATACACACACATATATATATATACACACACATATATACATATACACACACATATATACATATACACACACATATATACATATACACACACATATATATATATACACATACATATACACTGCTACAAGCTGTACAATCACTTTACATTGCAGAAAAGTGTAATTTCTTCATTGTTGTCACATGAAAAGATATGCTCACATATTTGCAAATATTAAAATATTACTCACTTTTGTGAGATACTGTGTGTGTATATATATATGTGTGTGTGTGTGTGTGTGTGTGTACTTCTGATACATTGGTTATTTTAACTGAATTTCAGTTGTTTGGATTGTAATCACTTGTTCGTCATGACAATTATTTTTGCAGTGTGAAATTCTTTGGCTAAGTTATGTTGTAACAAGCCGTTGTATTTACAAATATTAAGACTATAAGTCCATTAAACACATACACACACAAATGTTCCTGCCTGTCTGAGGCCATTGTGGTTGAATGTGTCCCAGACTTTCTCCCCCTCAGGGGCGGCTACCTTAATTGATGAAAAACAGTCCACCATGTAGCCGTGAGAGACTCCCAGATCACAGTAAATGGGGTCTGCCCTTTTCCTTAGTGAGTGTGTATACCCCAGGCACTGGTCAAATTAGAATATAACTTAATAGTGTGTTCAGAACACTCTCTGACCTTTGCAGAACTGTATCTCAAGTAGATCAATATGCAGCCCATAGTCACAGTCAATATTATTAGAGCATTTTAATGCATTTATCACCTCCTATAATGTTACTTTCTGTAAACATGCTTTGGAAAGATTACCCCTACTTCCCCTCTAATGCAATCTGTGTGTCTGGATGTAAGCCCTCCCCCATGTATTCTCAATTCCCCTGCTGGGCCTTGTAACATGTGTCTGTCAGGTGACTCCATGTGGTCTGTCACGTGTTTCCTCTTTTATGGAGTGGGAGAAGAAGGGGTCGTCCTCCTGAATGCACATGGCTGTGTGTCTCAATCCATTTGAGCTAAATCTGAGTAGGCAGTTGTAAAATAGGGTTCTGCCAAGTAGCTGCTTAAATGTCTGTAACTCACTGCATGACATGTAATTCTAATCTGCACTAATAATTAACCTTAATGGATCTGTTGGGTTGTAGGTGTCACTAGAGCTGAAGAGAGCCACAGTCATATTTGACCAGAGCTTACAGAGCCAACATTCTCTGTCGAATGCAGTGGAGGATATGGGTTTTGAGTCTAGCCAATCAGAATGCAGCCCAGCAACCCCAGTCCCAACAGATACCCAGTTGTTCTCCACCTCAGCTCTGACCCCGGACGCCAGACAGCGAGTTCAGGCCAGGCTGTTCCAGGTCCAGGGAGTTCTGGACGTCAGGGAAAACCAAGATGACGGCGGCCTGTCTGTAACGTTCGTTCCCTCGCTCGCCACAGCACCCCAGCTGAGAGAGGTGGTTGCTAGCGTGGCACCTACGGCGGTCACTGCCCCCATCAGCCCAGCACACAAAGCCCCCAACCCGGTCTCCACACTCAGCACAGGTGGAGGGGTGGCGCTGTTAAAGTTGTTCATTGAGGGGATGACCTGTCACTCCTGTGTCTCATCTATAGAAGGGAAGATCGGCAAACTGAAAGGGATTGAGAAAATCAAAGGTGTGGTACTTCTCCCCCCCCTTACAAGCTCATAATGATTTATTGTTTTAACATGTTTTTATTCCCAGAACTTCTATTAAAAAGGCCTGGGAACTATCTTTATGTCGTGTGTGTGTGTGTCAGCGCGGCGCATTGTCATTCAACTCGTCAGCATTTCTGTAGCTTCACTAATAGCAGATTGCTGAGGGTTTTACTGTGACTCAACACATCCTACTGCTGACATAGCTGGGAGAGATAGGGTCATGTGACACTGACACGTTTCAGAGAATCTCGTGTCGTTACCTGAAAAGTAGTTCTTATATACATATTAAAGCATTACATTCCAAGTTGTGTGTGTGTATATATAGTAATGGTGTCATATTCATTATGTGTATATAAACCTTGAGAGAAGAAATTGCAATATTTCATGACCGTTAGAAGTTAGAAGATGGTCAGAGGCTAACCGTAGTCATTCCCTGGAATGGTCAATTGAAATTCCCTCATTAGCCATTGTTTTCAGTTATCCATTTGCAACTCACCCTAGTAATTGTGACTCAGCTTGACCTGTGTGTAGTAGTAGTAGTAGTAGTAGTAGTAGTAGGTGTTGACGTTGCTGTTAACCCTGCTGTGTGGTCTCCCCAGTTGTCCTAGACTCTCAGGAAGCTACGGTGGTCTACCTGCCTAACCAAATCACCGTTGAAACAATCATCGACCAGATTGCTCTTGCCGGTTTCAAGGCATCTGTGAAGTCCAAGCCCCTCCCCCTGAAGCTGTCCCCTAGCGACCTGGACATCCTGGTGGGATCTCAGAGGTCCACGGCCTCCACCCCGTCGGACATGACAGAGGAGACGGAGGTCTTTGTAGACTTGACCCTCGTTATGCTCCGGGTGACGGGCATGCGCTGCCTCTCCTGCGTGGCGAACATCCAGGACAATATCTCCGCGCTGGCCGGCGTATCCTCCGTGGAGGTCTCTCTGGAGAAGGAGAGGGCCACCATCTGCTACGACCCCCTGAAGATCACCGTGCCCGGGCTGCAGCAGGCTATTGGAGCGCTACCTCCAGGGCACTTCAAGACCCAACCCTGGGACTCTCCGAGCCCCCTGATTCCTCCCTCCACATCGGCAGGCCAGGCTCTGCCTTCACCTCTCCCTCAGATTAGCTTCAGCCAGCCCCTGTCAGCTGTAGCGCACATCCACATAGAGGGGATGACCTGCGGCTCCTGCGTCCAGTCTATCGAGGGCGTGATCTCCCAGCATAAGGGAGTGAGGGTCGCCCGGGTGTCTCTGGCCAATCACAAGGGAGTCTTTGAGTACGACCCACTCCAGACAAACCCAGAAGAGTTGAGGAACGCCATTGAAGACATGGGCTTTGATGCTTTCTTGCCTGGTAAATAGTGTTATGGTTTGGCTACTTAGTCAGCAGTTTAGCAGGAATGCAAATGCGCACTGGTCACCCATTCTGCTATATTCAGTGTATAGAACCCAAAATATGTGACTTATGTCGTTTGTTGCCAGCTTCTCAAAGGATCTACCATCCTGCAAAATCATCCCGGCAATGCAGGGCTATGTTTTTGTATGCATTCTCATTTCTTTAACCCGAAATTATTTTAAAGCCCTGAGTTGAGCTAATTCATCAAACATAGTTCATATTATTTCAATGTATGTAAAAATGTATTCTTTTTATATCAGTTTCAGTGCATTTAACCAAAAAACAACATTGTGCTGTCTGTAGAGACCAACACCTTGGTGCCTGCTGTAGAAAAAAGCCCCTCTTTGTCACCAAGACAAGCACCTGCGAGGCTTAAGGAGGCGGACAATGACTCAGAGCGAGACGCTCTTCTCGGGAGCCAGGAGAGCGCCCCGTCTAAATGCTTCATCCAGATTGGGGGCATGACGTGCACGTCGTGCGTTGCCAACATCGAACGCAACCTCAAAAACGAGCCTGGTTGGTAAACCTTTGGTGCCATACGTATTGATCCCAGAATGTAATGCCGTTACTTTAGAGGTTTGGTTATGTGCTCAGTATAAGTGTACAGTATTTTGTTTTGCTGTGCAGGTATTTTCTCTGTGCTGGTGGCCTTGATGGCCAGTAAAGCAGAAGTACGCTACAACTCTGACATCACTGAGCCAATAAAGATTGCAGAGTGTGTGAAAGAGCTGGGTTTCACCGCCTCAGTCATGGAAAACTATGAAGGCTCAGATGGAAGCTTAGAATTAGTGGTGAGGAAAGCAGTGTTCCTTTTATAGTCTATGTTGTTTTTGGTCTAGTTTTGGCATCAGTCTTGCTTTGGGATAAGGTCTGTGAAAACACTAGTGGTCTATGTGGGGAAACCGCATGAAAAGCACACACGTCTGGGACTTACATAAATACATAATCATATTTAACTTCAAATGTACACCAGCTCGTCCGTATGGGTTGTCTTCTTTACTTAGCGATGCCTCCCCTCCCCCTCCCAGCCATTTGTCAAACTACTTACAAAGAAGCAGTCGAGTGTCTCATTACTGTGACTGAAGGCCTCCATTTTGTTTAGTTCTGTATGTGTATGAGGAGCCCTTGAAAATTGAGGCGAGATAATCGAGGAATGCATTTCTTAGTCAGCAGGTAAACCATTTAAATGGCAAAAAGCGGAATATAATACCTACCCTTTATTTAACCAGCCAACCATTTGAGATTCTGAATCTCCTCTTTCAAACAGGCATAGACACACAGACAAACGGCATAATACACACCTGCAAATAAACCTACACAAGATGAAATGAGGGCCAATATTCATCATATTTAGCATCTGGATATCAAAGCTGCTAAACAAGGTTAATTGGAAGCATAGAGCTAATTTGCCACTTGTTCACACGTGGGTCTTTTAGCCTGCAGTGCTTGATTGGCTCTCTTCACCTTCTTTCAGGTCAGAGGAATGACGTGCGCCTCTTGTGTTGACAAGATTGAACACAGCCTTATGAAGGAGAAGGGGATTATTTATGCCTCTGTAGCCTTGGCAACCAACAAGGCACATATCAAATATGAACCAGATGTAATGGGGCCTCGAGACATCATTAAGCTGGTAGAGGTATAACAAAAAAAAAAAGCCTTTTTCAAACGTATTCATTGACATTGTTTTAATATTTAACTGGGGTTTTTGTTGCTATATTTAGGTTAGGTGTTAGTCATTTAAACTGATAAATGAGAGCTTGGCGCAGCATTGTAACAATTGGTGTGTGAACGTCTAATGATAGAATCTGGGGTTTGAAGCATCTCTGGTCAAAAGGGACCGCGCTGGCAGTCATTTGGACCACAGCAAGGAGATTCAGCAGTAAGTTCTACCTGCTTGTCATATTGCAATGGGGCAATGTCTTTTTATGTTTTCTATCTGGAAACCAAAGTGCGTTCTGCTTCCCAGGTGGAAGAAGTCTTTCCTGGTGAGCTTGTTCTTCTGCGTGCCTGTCATGGGAATGATGGTGTACATGATGATCATGGACTACCAGATGAGCGGGTCCCACCACCACAACAGCACTGCCGGTGACCTTGAGGAGTACCACTCCGCCATGTTCCTGGAGAGGCAGTTGTTGCCCGGCCTCTCCATCATGAATCTTCTCTCTTTCCTCTTCTGTGTGCCCGTCCAGGTAGCTGTGACACATTAGCTGTGAACACGATACGGGCACATTACCAGCACTCTGAAAGGAACAGTTATTTAGCCAGCGGGGGGGAAGGGGGGAGACATCTGATTCTAGGTTAGACCTGTGCGTGTGAGGTCCAACGAAAACAAGCCTTGCATTGTTTCTCTCTCTCTCTCCCTAGTTTATCGGAGGCCGCTACTTCTACGTGCAGGCCTATAAAGCGGTCAGACACCGGTCAGCCAACATGGACGTCCTCATAGTGCTTGCCACCTCCATAGCGTTCACATACTCTGTGGTGGTCCTCTTGGTGGCTATGTTGGAGAAATCAAAGATCAACCCCATCACTTTCTTTGACACCCCACCCATGCTGTTTGTGTTCATCTCCTTGGGACGCTGGCTGGAACAGATAGCCAAGGTGAGACATGACCTATATGGGGAGCGTCTAATGCTTTGTGGCACACTTGTAAACACACACGTCAGTTAATTTCAGTGAGAAGCTCAATGCACGCACCCTCCTCTAAAACGCTAACATGGTTTTGTATTTTATAAATCCTAATGCCTGCTGTCGTCATATAATGTGTAATCCAACACTATATGCATTCTGTGTGTGCTCATTTCCCATCCAGAGCAAGACCTCTGAGGCTCTGTCTAAGCTGATGTCTCTACAAGCCACTGAGGCCACTGTAGTGGCGCTGAACCCAGACAAGTCTGTGCTGAGGTACTGCGCTGGTTTCTGTTTGCCTTCTTACACCAGCCAGCCAATCATATGTATGTATGTATGTTGAGGTAGAAGTGGACAATTCCACTACAATACAGCATCTGCTGGTAGATTTTCTAAAGTTAATCTCTTTGACACTCTAACCCTTAATGTCCACCGGGCGAGTCTCTTTCGTGATCCAGCTCCGTCACAAAGCTTTTTTCAATGCAAGCGAACCAAAGCGTCCCAGAAGCGGCTCTCCGCTCGGCCCCTCTTAAAAATAGGCTGCTTCTGGGATGCTTCTGAAGCGTCCAACTACCAATCAGACAGACTCAGGTTCAGTTTGCTGCTATGGAAACGTAGCAAAAACACAAAAAGGCGCTCCGCTTCTGATGCGCTGCCGATGAGGCAGGATGCAATGCAGGTGACGGAGCAAACACAGATCTACGCAACGGAACAGAGACGCGCCCGGTGGAGATGAGGCGTCAGGGCCAATCCAAATAAAATGTCTAGCTTTCCCTTTAAGCCGTTAAGAGTGAACCATGTATGGCGTTTGCTGTCACTTTGACCTGTTATTCCCGCTCGCGGCTATGTGATTATTTGCGCGTGTTCAGCGAGGAGCAGGTGGATGTCGAGTTGGTTCAGAGGGGTGACGTGGTAAAGGTCGTGCCTGGAGGGAAGTTTCCGGTAGATGGTCGGGTCATCGAGGGACATTCCATGGCCGACGAGTCGCTTATCACAGGTTGGTGCCTCTGAACGCACCCAGGTCCTTGTATATTGGGGTGTTCCATCTTTCAGCCATATTGTTAACAACACCAGGTGCCCTAGTGACATCTAATCCTTTAACATCCTACTGCCACTGTAGCCTTTTGAGCTGCAAGATGCTTTTGATGCAAGGCTACTGGCATAAAGCAATGTGAATTTTAGTTAAAATATGCAGGTTGTATGAAGACATTCTTCATACAAACCCTACTTGGAGTAAAGCATTGAGTCAACTGGGTGCAGGATGGCTCACCTTTAGCCACGTTATGTTGGTTTGAGCTGTGCCGCCTGGCTGCTTTGCTTCACTGTGACCAGGTTTGACGTCATGCATTCCTCTTAGGTGAGGCCATGCCGGTGACCAAGAAGCCCGGCAGTACAGTGATCGCTGGTTCCATCAACCAAAACGGCTCGTTGCTCATTAGCGCTACACATGTTGGCATGGACACCACCCTGTCCCAGATAGTCAAGCTTGTCGAGGAGGCTCAAACGTCAAAGGTGGGTTTAGAATATCCAAGGTGTAATTGCCCAGCCCACGGACAACGGCCTTGTTAAAGACAAACCCCAAACTGTTCCTCTTCAAGGCTCCCATCCAGCAGTATGCAGATAAGATCAGTGGCTACTTTGTCCCCTTCATCGTGGTCGTCTCTCTGCTCACCCTGTTTGCCTGGATCCTCATTGGCTTCATGGACTTCCCTCTGGTTGAGAAATACTTCCTTGTGAGTTGTCTGTTCCGTCCTGTGTTATCTCTTCTATGCTGATCGATAACGTTTTAGACACAGGTGAAATTGACTGTCGTTCCTAATTGGGTTTCTCCCGATAACGTCCTCCAGGGCTACAACAAGAGCATTTCCAAGACGGAGGTGGTGATCAGGTTCGCCTTCCAGGCGGCCATTACGGTGCTATGCATCGCCTGCCCCTGTTCCCTTGGCTTGGCAACCCCGACAGCCGTCATGGTGGGAACAGGTGTGGGAGCCCAAAACGGCATCCTAATAAAGGGCGGGGAGCCGCTCGAGACGGCGCATAAGGTGAATGAGAGGGAGCTGTTGTTTTCTAATAGGTGTTATACGAGTCACCTTTCTTATGAGCCACCAACTGTCATATTCATATCATTGTAAAATCACCTGATATGGAATGGCATGTTGATTCATTGTTTCCCTCTCCCTGTGGCTGTGCAGGTCCAGATAGTAGTCTTTGATAAGACTGGCACCATAACATACGGCGCTCCTGAGGTCATCCAGGTCAAGATGCTGGTCGAGGGGAACAAGATTCCCCGCTCCCGGCTGCTGGCCATTGTTGGGACAGCAGAGAATAACAGCGAACACCCACTAGGGGCAGCGATCACAAAATACTGCAAGCAGGTCAGTCTCTGCGCACCCTCACCTCTGCACACATTGCATTTCTTATCCTTAGGGGCAGGAATAGGGATGGCACAATGCCATTTTATTCAGTCCTGATACCGTTGCAAAGTAAATGACAATGCCAATCTTTATATTTAAATATCCGATTTGAGTTGTCTGCATCGAGAAATAATCTTTGAACAGATATTGGCGATTAATATAAGAATATTTTTTGTTTTCCTCTCCTTTATACCTTACACATGAAGGAGCTGGCCACAGAGTCTCTTGGAGCATGCGTGGACTTCCAAACGGTGTCCGGCTGTGGGATCAGCTGCAAGGTCAGCAACACAGAGAACCTGCTGAGACAGGAGAACAGCGACAGTGAGGATTGCAACGGCCTCCTCGTCGAAATCGGCGACACCCGGAGCTCTACCCGCAACCATCCCCTCATCATGAGCCCACAGCCGCTGAGTATGCTGGGAAATGTAGTCCAGGAACATTGTTGTAGTCACACTATGGAAACGTTCTTAATAAACACATTGTATTTTATTAGTTACAAAGGCCTGGGTAAATGAATGGGATGTGACCAATGAAGATTCTACCCAAAAAGATTTGTAACCATCCTGTCCTGTACTCAGCTTTGGTCCAGACGGCATCCTATGTCGTTCTGATCGGGAACAGGGAGTGGATGATGAGGAACGGCCTGGAGGTCAGAGCCGACGTCCATGAGGCCATGGTGGAGCACGAGAGCAGAGGACGGACTGCGGTCCTGGTGGCTGTGGACGGTGAGCTCATTAATAAGTCACAAACCTCAATAGAAATCAAGATGGCCGCCGTGGCCTGATCAACTGTCCTTATTGCGCGTGTAGGCCTGCTGTGCGCCATGATAGCCATCGCAGACAGCGTGAAGCCGGAGGCTGAGCTGGCCGTGCACACTCTGATCAGCATGGGAATGGAGGTGGTGCTGATGACCGGGGACAACAGTAAGACAGCCCGTGCCATCGCCGCCCAGGTACGGGACATTGAGACCAGAGGGCTTGGAAACAGGGATGGATGACACTGCCGCATTTGATTTTGTTTTTGGATATAGGGCGGCAATTGGCGCAGTGGTAAAACGGGCCGATAGGTGATCAAGAACTCGCTGGTTCGAACCCCGCTAACTCCTCACCAAGTGTCGAGGTGTCCTTGAGCAATACACTTTACCCTAACTGCTCTCGGTGGTCAGGTGTCTCTTTACATGGCTGACATCGCCATCGGTGTATGACTGGGTGAATGTGAGGCAAACAATGTAAAGCGGATAAAAGTGCTATATAAATGCTGTCCATTTACCATATAGTCAGCTATTGCAAGCTAATACACTCCTTGTCAAATTCACCAAATATCTGCTTCAAAGTGCGATTCGATGTTCGGAACGCGGAGTGATATTGCTTTGATTTTAACTCTAAGTTAGCAAGCATTCTCGATAATGTTGCTGCCTTTACGAGACCAGAAGCATTCAGTTTTTTCTTCCATTGAAATGCATTACAATTCTGTTTGTTAATATTCAAAATCTTAGTTTAGTCTGCAAAGGGAAAATAGTCTATAATTGGGTCCCATTTTTCAGTGGATCAATGGATATCAAGGAGGATTAAAGGGGCCGTTTTTCCACTCTGTGATTCTTAAAAAGAATAAATCCACTGTACTGTATATCATCACCTGCCTGTTTGAATCTGTAATACCATCTAAACCTGCCAAGTAGGGCTGCTCGATAATGGAAAAAAATAATTGATATTTTGGTCAATATTGGAATCACAATTATTTAACGATTACTCGTTTACTTTGGACAGATGTTGCATTTAATGCACTTTAAAAACATTCCAACAGTTAAACAAATCAACAGTGAAAACAACCGTGAATTTCCCTTCATTTCTTTCCCATTGATCTTTTGCTTTCACCCCAGGAGGGGATGAAGTGCACATTCGTGTCATTCAGAACACGAGACAAAATAAGAGTTTAGTTGCAAAATAACTGTTTTTTCCTCAATTCCATTGTGTTCTGTTTTGTGTGCATCTGCCCCTATGCGTTGCCACGCTCCAGGTGGGCATCAGGAAGGTGTTTGCCGAGGTGCTGCCCTTCCACAAGGTGGCCAAGGTGGAGCAGCTGCAGCAGGAGGGCAAGAGGGTGGCCATGGTGGGAGACGGGGTCAACGACTCCCCTGCCCTGGCCATGGCCGACGTGGGCATCGCCATAGGAACGGGCACAGACGTGGCCATAGAGGCCGCTGATGTGGTGCTGATCAGGGTAAGAACCCGGAAGCCCAAGGGGATGATGGGAATGGTTTGCGTCTGCCAGTCCTCAATAGAGAGCCTAAGTCACTTCTGCACTATGGGACCTTTTAAATTGGAACAAATACAGTTGCAAGAAAAAGTATGTGAACCCCTTGGGATTACGTAGAGTTTTGCACGAATTGGTCATAAAATGTGTAATGAACTTCATCTAAGTCACAACAATAGAAAAACACAGTCTGCTGAAAATAGTACTACACAAACATTAGCTGTTGCCATGGTTTAATTCTTGCAACTGTATGTATGGTAGTCAACGGAGAATCAATTTGATCCTGTTTGAATTGTGACACGAAGTACACATATGTTTGTCTATTTAAAATATATTTCTTCAAAACAAGAACGTTGCAGTTTGTTGTGAAACTATAAAGTAATGTTTAGTTTAGCGTGTAACCGCTCAGTGAACTACAGATTTCATCTGGCACAACATACGTCACCAAAACAATGCTTTTTTCGGCTTGTGGGTTCTGGCGCGAGAACGTTGTGACGTCACTTACACGACTTATGGGTTTGTAGTCCTAATTACGTAATTTCAGAGTCTTATACTTCAACAAATGTATGACAAACAACAACTTTCTTGACTCAAAAATGTTTATTTTAAAAAGACAAATATCATATGTGTACTTCGTGTCACAATTCAAACAGGATTAAAAAATAATGTGATTCTCGCCATTGACTACCATACATGTATTTTTTTCTATTTAAGGCCCGAAAAAATGCAGAAGTCTTAGGTTCTCTATAGCCTTCAGTTACATTTTCTAGTTGTTTTTTCTTATTATATATTTTTTAAACTGTATTTATAAATAGAGGGGGTTCCAGAGGGCAAAATGAAACTTGAGTTTGCAAAATCTCACCAGGCAAATACTTCAGTGCCTTAAATAGAATGATATGTGAGTTAGCATCTTTGTGCCAATTGCCTCTGTGTTACTAACCTTAGAATGACCTGCTGGATGTAGTGGCCAGTATTGACCTGTCCAAGAAGACCGTCCGGAGGATCAGGATAAACTTTGTCTTCGCTCTAGTCTACAACCTCGTCGGCATTCCAATTGCCGCTGGTAGGTGGCGGCAAGACATTCCAAGAAGAGATTTTGTGACTAGAACAAATTTTCCTCAAATTTTTCTTTCAGTTTGCAACCTTTTTTTAAAATTGTACAGTAGTCTGGTCCGTGCCCTTGACTGAGCTGTACTTGTCTGGATGTCTCCTCTGGCTTTGACACTGATAACCTGCTCCTTGACAGGTGTGTTTCTTCCCATCGGACTGGTGCTCCAGCCGTGGATGGGCTCTGCAGCAATGGCTCTGTCCTCAGTGTCTGTGGTTATGTCCTCACTTCTGCTCAAATGGTAAGGTGCTCCTCACAGTAGACGACACTATATGTCTTATCTTAACGTGACCATTACATTGAAATGAAATGTAGCTATCCGATCATGCATTAGATGTGCTACCGCACTGTTATTTCCTTTGATGTTATTAGGTTTGGCACTTGCATTTATCAGCATTTTGGAAATCCATTTCTTTGCCCTTTTTCAGTTTTCAACGGTACATTCTCCCTTGCTTTATTTTTGACCATACAATATGTTGTCCTAAATGCTACTTGGCTGTGTCATGAGGTGGATGTTTGGCGTCCTCTCTTCTCTAGTTACACTAAACCCAGCGCTGAGAAGCTGGAGGCCAGGCTGGACGGCCACGGGAAGCGGGGCAGCCTGTCTGAAGTCAGCGTCCACATCGGCCTGGGGGAAGGGCGGAGGCCCTCCCCAAAGCTGAGCTTGCTGGACCGCTTCGTCCACTACAGCCGCGCCTCTATCGGCTCCCTGCGCTCCCGCCACTCGCTCAACAGCTCCTCGCTGGAGGCCCACCAGCAGTCGATGCTGCTGGAGGACTTCGCAAGCAAAGAGGAGTTTGCCTGAGGGCCTCCCCGTCGTTCTACTGCATGTGGCCCCAGCTTTAACTCATACAACCCACTTCATGCCTTTTATAAAGGATGTTTGGGGAATACTGCTTTTTCACTGTGCTTTTTGTTGGTGTTGTGGTCAGTGATTCCTCTTTGGAATGTGGGACGCTACGTTAACGCCGACCTACGCCAAGATGTTGATGCAGGTTTGCACAGCCAGAAAGGAGAGTATTGGGGTCCCCAGTCCCTTGTGGTCATCTACAGAGACAATCTGACACTTCTGTCCAAAGACATTATTATAACGCTGCCCCGTATAACCGTGGGCATTTCAGTGAAATTTGAAAAAGGAGATTTGAAGTTATGCTTGCTGTATATTATAAATGCTAAGAATATTTATATATTAGTCTTATTTATCTGTTTTCTTGTGTTGTATGTGGCAAATACTACAGATTACTCATTTTCTACGTTCCCAAATATTGTACAAGTCTGGGTCCAAGTGTTTTAAGTCTTGGCCTAATACTCTATTGCTCTATAGAAAATAGTGTAAATGTTACCAGAAGTGCCAATCTTTATGCCAAGTTGCCAACTTGTGCGTCCCAAAACATTCCCTATGTTGCATTATGGTGAGCTGTTGAAGTGGCTTACCTGAATGTGCCCACATTAAGAAAAGTGACAAAGATGTACAGCAAAGACAACACTATGTGCAAGAAGCTGGCTGATAGTTAGGACCCAACCATTCTTGTGCCAATAGGTCCAGATCTCTCCTTGCCAGTTTTATTTGTTTAGTATGAATGAAATTCTATGTCATAATGTAGGATATGCTGTAATCATGCCATTGAACGTGAACATTATTCATGGTGATTTAAAAAAAAGTTGAAGTTGGAAAATAGAATTACTTGCTTGTGCTTTCATAGCAAAGTATTTACTATACGCTATTTAAAACGTTATTAGAATGGGAAAACAAATGCTACATTTTAACGGTGCTGCTGCCTGCTCATTTTTGCACCTTTTTTTTAATGTATTTTTTTAAATGAAATACTTGACTGAAACGACAGCATAGCTCAACCTGAGGGAGCGAAGGACACACCCAAAGGTCAGCAGAGAAACAAGCATGTGTCTTTGCCTTTACACCAAACATAATTACTGAAGCAAAATAAGATAACCCCTTCTGTGTAATGTCAAACATGATCTGAGATCAAATTTGAAGTTTGTACTGTAGGTATTTCTAATTGTTTCATTTTTGTTTTCTATATATATATTTAAAAAGAAATACAAACAATTACAAATATATGTATTGTGTGTCCTTGCCTTTACCATGGGTAGGTAGGTTAGTTATGTAATCAAATAAGAAATAAAGTTTGTGTTTTAATGAAACTGAAATGAAATTTGACTTCGTATCTTGTCCGACTCCCAATTGGATGAGCAGGCTATGCAATCTGACATGGCAGTGTCCAATTTAAACCAGAAGAGGGCACTCTAATAGTCTTAGACCAATTTACAATTCAAATGTACAACTACATGTAAATGATTAGTACATTAAATTCTGCAGTAATCAACTGACATTAAATAACGTCTTGATTTAAGATTTATTTCATCCAGGGAGTCTACACATTACACAATCCCAATATACTGCAAACAATGAAATACTTTCCTCATAACTTCCTTAGAAAATACACATTTCATTTAAATCTTTGTAAACTGAATTACTTAATCCTCTAGATAGATTTGTATAACTTGCTATAGAATGACATGTCACTGATTTCAGATCTGTGGAATATTTAAGTAGTTAGTTTTTAATGTATTTTTCTGTGACATTAAAATTAGTTTAGATTGTGAGGGATTATTCCCTCACCAGTATTCACACGACACGTATATTCCCACACTTCTCATAAAGGATACGTAAACATTGTGTGAATTAAAAAATATTCAAGCATCTGAAATTATTTAAATCTACCTTAGATGTGCTTTCATTCAATCTAACACACAGTCGTATTAAATATAGCATTGATGAGAATAATAACTAATGAAAATGCTACATTCAGATAGCAATGACAATACCAACCTTCACTTGAAACCAGCTACTATAGGGAACAGCTCTGATTCAGCAGATTTAACTTGCTTGACAACAGCCTAAAAACAATTAAATAAAAACTCAACATATTTAGGGTTGAACATTAAACACTTCACAAAAACCACAAAGTATGTGGCATGTAACACATGCTCACCCAGTTACTTAAAACGTTGTTAATGGAGTCATAGGTCATTGGCAGATGTGATTCTATTTGCTTTTTCCTTTCTGATCGCTGAACATTTATCAATGACTTAGATGTCACACCAATGCAATTCACTTACATATGAGGTTGACATATTAAAAATGCTCACCGATATGCCACAGACAAGCCTCTGTCCTCATGCAGTAAAGTGAATGATTGTGAAATCCCGCATGATGCTGCATTCAGGATTAAACAAATGTTGCTCTCGTCTTTAGTGACCATAAAATAAAATAAAATAAAAAAGAAAAACTACTCTTACATTGAGTTGATATTTCAAGAACCACTATTCTTTGCCGTCCTTCGCGATTATTTGGTGTTGAAACATAAAACACCATTGTCATTCGCCGTCATGTCACACTACTGAGGTTTGTTCGTACATGTTTGGCAGGCAGAATAAATAGGTTCATGAACAGCAACTGCATTAATGTACCAGATAGCACCTTATTGAACCGCTAATGGCTCTTAATAAACCTAAGATCACATTTGTAGGGAGGACCCTGGTCTGTTTTATCACTCTCAGATCAGTATTCAGAAAGAAACTCTTATGAACATCCATCATTTGGCAAAATGAACCCATGTTAAGTGTATATAAATAGTAGTTTGAGTGTGTTGAAATGCATCACAAAAACATAGTTGGGGATTTGGCAAAACACAACCTGAAAAGGTATTTGAAAACCCATTTGTCCAATTACCCCAGCTATAAAATGTGTTAGAAATACAATTCCTACTAGTTTTGCTCCAAAGCAACACCAGCTGGGTCAGAGTAAAGATGGCTAGGCACCAACAGACTACGAAAGATCCTGCTTAACCATAATCTCATACAGGCCAGTAACAACTGATGTGATAAACATAATTAGTTTCAGCATTAGCCCAGCTCTGGTATGAGACAATTTTCTTTAGCAATTACCAGACAACCTGCTACGTCATTAATTCATAAGACTGCTGTAAATAGTTACAGTAATAAAGCATGAGTAAAACACTGAATGAGGAACTCCCGGGAAGTGCATCTGTAGGGCAGGGAGAAGCAAACTTAACTTTGGCACAATGAATGGGAGATCTAGCGGAGGGTGTATGGCAGTGTTGAGATGAGACTGCTGGACACTCATAGCCCCTTGTTGAAGTAGACCCTCTCTATGCCAGGGTGGCTTGCTCTGATCTCCCACTGCAACTTCGGCTCCAAGCGGCTTATTGACATAGAGCTGTGTGAACGCAGACGGAAGAAATGTAGGGAGTGGAGGAAGTTAAAACACACAGTCATTACGTAACTTTAGTCACACACACACACATTTAAACAAAGACCATGCACTCAAATATACAGAGCTGTACCTGACATTCTAGTTAATTCAGTTTTTCTAGGTCAAGTAGTTATGATTTATTCCCTTACAAACCAAACTGTATGTTTACCTTTTCTGTGGGAACAATGCACAGCAGAGTGGAGTAGCAAACACCAGGCTGAAAAACAGAAAACATCACAATAAAATATTTGCTACTTCTCTAACACCACATTTTTCCAGAAGGCACTAAACCGTGCTGACATTAAATTGTCCTGCGCCAAGAGGCCCAGGTATAATAGCAGATAATACTCTGCGTATGCATTAACATGTATATGTATAATACATGTATATTTTACATGTACGTGTATAAAAATCTGATAAAACAGGGCTTGGAAGTGAATGTTCAAACCAATATGACCATATCACACATGATCATGTGATTCTAGACTTCTTCTCAAAGCACAGAAAATGGCGGCTT
This sequence comes from Forbesichthys agassizii, assembly GCA_026546735.1. Lineage (NCBI taxonomy): Eukaryota > Metazoa > Chordata > Actinopteri > Percopsiformes > Amblyopsidae > Forbesichthys > Forbesichthys agassizii. The sequence continues at coordinate 16,382 of JAODLL010025252.1, forward strand.
ATCAGTGGCCCGTCACACACTACTCACCAGAACCCCACCAAGCCAACTTGAATAGGTGCACTCATCCATGGGAACCTCTGAAAAGAGCAGGCAGAAGGACCATTGAGAAACACATAGGCGGGGTTGAATTCCAGTTTTGGAGCTTCATTTATTCACCTGATGTGTGACTAATAAAACGTTAAATCCATCAGTCAGAAAGAAGGTCTAGACTCCACTATAACTATGGAAGATGCCAAAATATAAAGTACTCACCCTCAGAAATGCCTTCTTTTCCAGGTAATTCATTAAAAATGGAGGGATAGCTAAAACAGAATTAAATGCATTTATTGATATATTGACACATTCTCCAGCTATAACTATGCTGCAAAGGGGGGATGGGTGTAATAGACGGATCATACAAAGCTGTTCATACCCATTCCTGGAGAGGCCATGAGGATTCTAGAAACCACCACCTGAGAGATTGCCTGTTGAGCTGCTTTTGTGGACTCTCCTAATCTGTTGCCATTCTCATCCGTGATGGGAATGCCATGTTTGAGCTCCCTGTATATATAGAGAAAATGTAAATTCACTTTCAAATGTAAATTCATTAAGTAAAGTCAGCTATTGTAAGCTAAATGTAAGCTTATACACTTAGTCAAATTCTCAAAATTCTCCAAATACCTCCTCGGATTCCTCTAGTTTACTGTAACCTACTGTGTGTGTGCTGAAACAAATGCTCTGTTACTTCTACACAGCCCTGTCTCCATAAATAGGAACACAAACAAAGTGGTGAACACCGCTCACAACACCAATGTCCTTGGCTATGCATTGTGAAATGTGTGGGGCGGAGCGTCTGAGGAAGTTTAAGATTTTTAGCTCGAAGTTAGCACGCAATCTCGAGAATGACAGACCCTGCCTTTAAGCACGAATACATTATTTCCAACTTAAATTGTTCATCAGTCCGCCCATAGCCTATCTGCAGTCAATGTTTAAACAATCAGTGGCTCATTAAATCAAACGAAGGTCTCCATAACAGATTCAGTTTTGGCTGTGAAAATGTACAACTCACCGTTGTCGCATCAGTGGAATGTTGATACAGTTAGCAGCAGCTACAGCAGCAAATGGAACAAAACGCCCTATCAAGGGTGAGACATGCTATAATAGAATAGCAAAAGATACAAATTACAAACAGGACACAAATTACATGACTCCGTGTACTACACGAACTTGTATGAATTAAATAAAAAATTAAAATATTTCACTGAAATATCCCTTCTCACACGCTGCCATAGGAAAAACAGTCGACATAACTACTGCATCAACTATGCATGATGATTATTAATATTAATTATGGCAAGCAAACTATTTGTGCAAGTGATGTGAACACCTGACTGTTGCTGTTTGTCAGTTCATTAATGAGAACGAAAATGGGGTTACATGACCTGATACCTTGGTTAGTGCATTTAGTCCTAGAGCAGTAACAACTGCCCCTGTCGTAGCAGATACATAAGCTGTGCCAAGCTGACTGTGAACACAAAGGATTATTGGTAATTCAGGGATTTCCATACAATGAGGAAAGTGGTTAGAGGGTCAGGAAACAGTCTGGCAATGCCCATATGTGTACAATTAAGAAAAATGCTAACTTATGTCTGGTAATAGTTGATGGTCAGGGTATGAAGGTACATTTTTAGCAAAATGCGAGAGCAGGTAGGTAGACTTGATGTTCTGATTCTGAATGTGAAGTCAAAGAAAAATGATTGATAAATGTGTAGATTGATATTTCTAATAACACAGATGCAAACTTGTAATCTAACATTTACTGAGTCCATATTCTAGTGCAACTAAAACATCTTGAATCAGTCACTGCAACGTCATAAATGAGCTCTCGCGTCAAAGTGACAAATCTGAGCCCTTTGGCTCTTGCATTACTGCTGAGAGAGCAGAACGGATGAAGCTAAACTACTCGCCCATTCCAGAAGTTCCTTGTGTTCTATGTGTGATTTGTGTTGCATAAGAGTTCCATAGAAATGCACTTTAATGGTGGCTTTTTTTAGTTTCAGTGTGTTTGTGTACAGCATGCATTATTGTTTTGACAGTAATGGTGTTAAAACACCATTACCTGCCTTGCAACACTGTTGTTATAGCTTATGTTAAAGGGGGACATATTAATAAAACAACTTTTGCATGGCTTTTAGTGCTACATTTTGGTATCAAAATTTGAAATCAGTCGGTTTCTTTTGGGTAGCTATCAACAAGCCGTTTAGATTTTGCAGGGCTTTAACATTCATTTAAATAATACCGCCCTTTCCATCTGAATATCTTCAGAATATCTCCACCCACGGCTTTTAGAACTACTGGCTGTACCTTTCACAGAAAAGGCAAGGGAGAATGAAAGCGCAATATTAATGCCTTGAAAATGCTGTTCAAAATGGTCTTCTGCATCAAGCCAATAGAATTGCACTGTTGTGTCAGAGGCTGTGTAGTATCTGAGAGCTCAACAATAACAGCCAAAACCCATGGTGGAGCTCATGTCAGCACAATACATGGAAGCGGGGTGAGCAGTGGTTCTTTTGCATAAAGCAAAAGTTAGTGCAATGGAGCATTTTGGAAAGTGCTGTGTAGACAGTATAGTCTGCTGTTATATGTGGTATTTTCACCTAAGCATGTAACAGATATTGCATTAGAGCTCAAGGAACTGTGTCAACATGTGGAAAAAGGGCTCATGTCTCCTTCAAATAATTTAAATGAAATATTCTTGTTTACACTATGATTGTGCGAAACTTAAAATATCTCAGCCAACCATCAAATTACCTTGTTAAATAAATATATTAGCTATGAAGCTTGAACAAAACTCCTTATGATGAAGTTATATTAAATAAACAAAAAAGGGTAAAAGGTTTTTTGTTCAAGGGCAGGTAATGTTGTCAGTGTCTTAACATAATTACTGTTAAACGGATATTAATGTACCCTAACACACTGGAACTAACAAGGCCAACAATAAAGTGCAAATATTGAACTTAAATTCAACACAAATCACACACAGAACACAAGGAAAACAGTTTAACGCCACAAATGTCTTCTGATTTGTTTACAACCCTCCCGTTCTGCTCTCACTTCCACTTCCACTTCTCAATTCCAACTTAAAGGTTTTACTGCAAGTCGCACTAACCGATTGAAGAGGTTGTACTTAAAAATAAAAAAAGTTCAAAGTAAACATTTAATTACAAGTTCACAGATGTCATTGTATTTATGTAAATATCAATCTACACATTTGTTGATGGATGAATGGACATTTGTTAATATATTTCACATTCGGTGTTCATATACATAGTTCATACAAGTTCACGTTTACAAGCTCTAGTGTTTTGTATGTTTCTGTGACTCCGCTTAGATTCTATTAAGTGAAAATGTAAACACATGAAGTCCAGACACTCATAGAATCCCTCCGTAGTATCCCTTGAAGCATCTGCACTCCAGAACTACAGACCAGTATCCCTCCTCTCCTTCCTGTCAAAAACCCTTGAACGTGCAGTCTCCAACCAACTCTCTCTACCTCTCAGACCACAACCTCCTGGACCCCCACCAATCTTGCTTCAAGGCTGTGCAATCCACTGAGACTGCCCTTCTCATGGTGACTGAAGCCTTTCACACTGCCAGAGCGCCCTCCTTCTCCTCAGTCCTTATTCTTATAGAACTCTCTGCTGAATTTGACAAGGTAAACCACAAGATCTTTCTTTCAACGCTTGCTGGGTATTGCACACTATGCTCTCGCCTGGTTCGAGACCTATCTGACAGATCGCTCCTATCAAGTCCACTGGGATGGAAGCCTGTCTAAACCCTGCCCACTAAACACAAGGGTCCCACAAAGGTCTGTGTTAGGACCATTACTATTCTCATTGTATACTAGAACTCTTAGACATGTAAATTCTTCTCACAGATTCTTGTATTACTGCTATGTTGATGACACTTAACTCTACATCTCCTATCCTCCATCTGACACACAGATCTCAGCTCGCATCTCTGAATGTCTCGTTGACATAAGTGCCTGGATGTCTACACATTATCTTAAACTCAACCTCGACAAAACATAGCTACTCCACATACCGGCAAGACTCAAAAGGACCTGTCTATTAACCTTGACAACACCACAGTGTCCTCCTTGCCGACTGTAGAGTCTTGAAGTCATCATGAACTGTATCTGGCTTGTAGAACCCAAAACAAATTTCCTAAAGAGGACAATAAAGTATAAATCTATCTATCTATTTATCTTGGACAACCAACTATCAGGCACAGCAAACATCGCTGCAACAGCTCGTGTCTGCAGATTCTCACTCTACAATATCAGAAGAATAAGGCCATTCCTCACAAGGGAAGTGACACAACTCCTGGTCCAAACTCAAGTGATTACACGCCTGGACTTCTGCAGCCCGTCTGGTATTTCACAAACCCAAGCTCTACCATGTAACCCCCTCTCTTCCGAGAACTTGGCTCCCCATTGCAGCCCGCATCTGGTTCAATACACTGGTTCTGGCTTACAAGGCAGTAAAGACATTTGCCATGAGCTACCTCCAAGCAATGGTCCGGTTCCAGGTACCGACAAGAGAACAACGTACCACAACATCGGCTGGCACTGCCATCGCTACGAGGTCTCAAGACACATTCGAAGTCTCTAATGTTCTCGGTCCTGGCACCACCATGGTGGAACGAGCTTCCCGCAGCAGTCAGGAGGACTACTGAAACATTACCCATCTTCCGCAAGACTCAAGACGCACCTCTTCACGATCCACCTCGACACCTCGATTAACAAACTTTCCACCTCCTAGCACTCAATGCTAACTCTATTTATTTTTCTCTATACTCTCTTTTAAACAAAAATGTAAATCCTATTCTGCTCTTATGTACTTAGCACTTTAGTAATATGCACTTTTATATTCAGGCCACTAGGAACTTATAACTTATAGGATGATTTAATTATATATTTTCGTAATAGTAGACATCATGACAAAATGCTGTAACTATTCTGGCATAAAATTGGTTCCTTACAATTACTGGTGTATGACCTGTCCAACTACTGACAAATGTACTACTTTTAAGTTGCTTTGGATAAAAGCGTCTGCCAAATGCCGTAAATGCAAATGTAAACACATCTTTTGTTCTAGAACTTCTAACATCAAATCTACAAGCTCTCGTATTTTGCAACATACAGTATATGCAATAAACAGAAAGTACACATATTAGTCTTTACAACAACCCTTTCACCAAACAAATATTTTCAGGGGTAAATGTAGCACAAATCTTCATTCTTTCAATCGTTGTCTTTGACCACATTTTTTTTTTTACATCTGGTCCATTAACTAATTGGTCCTTCATAGTTGAGGGGGTAGCTTGACTCTTCAGTCTCTGCACCACCACTTTCATTTAAATATTTTAACCAACCACTAGATGGCGACAATAACATGGGATGTACACAGAATACAACATAAAATATTCAAGATTTAAAACAAGAGTGTCGGTTATGCTAGAGTTGTCAGACATGCTGTAAAAAGATTAGGATATCATGACACTTTATTGTCATGGCACAATTACGTCAGTAACTTACCCAACTGAAATAGGAGCGTCGCCACTCCTGTTGGTGTAGTTTACTATTGCATTGAAGGACTGATTGATCCACTGCCAAAGTAAGACTGCTGGAGTTGTCCTGTGGACAGAAAACCCAGCACAATAATGAATGAATCTGCCTAATCTAGCAACAATTAAACAGAATGACAATTGTATCACTTTAATCAACAATAATAATAATAATAATAATAATAATAATAATAATAATAATAAAAATAATGTTTCCTTTTTGCACTGACTTGGAAAGACCAAAATGTCTTACTTGTAGAAGGTCATCATACATCCAGTGATAGTCATGTTCATGGGCACCTGTGCTGACATGCGGCCTATCAAAAGCATCTTCTCCCCGGTGTCTGGGTGGAATGCAGAGTCAAAAACATATTTGGCTCGCCACAATTCATCCTCTGTCAGTCCTGGACAGATGACACCCTTTCTGGGAGAAAAAATACACATTTGGCCAATTAATTAAAAGTTCCACACATGGTTGTGTCTGATTGTGGTGAATATGCTTATTCTTCTGTTGTTCCTTCTCTGGTCTTTATTAGCCTACCTGTAGTCACTGATTATTTTGTGTGCATTCTCAAGTTGTTCGTTGGTTAGAAGTATGTTCCTGGGATCTGTGACAGTAAAGAAGTGCTTGGCTCGGCCCACAAATGTGCTCTGGTCCCATCGAGGCTCCTTGATGTTTACAGAGGTGGATAGCTCTGCTGCCATTTTTATCTGGAAAAACGACACAATTACATAATAAAAAACCTATTGCACAATGTTCTAAGTAGTGTGACTGAAACTCAGCATTACAGGACACATGTGGAGTTAACACCTGAGTTTCTGAGTGATACCCACTTATACTCTTTATACACCTGGTATAAGTAGGCTATTAATTATCTTTTATCTATTATTATCTATCTAAAGATTGTGAAAGATGATTGTGGTTAATGTCATGCCTGGAATTAACTGCTGCCATCCTGACAAATATGCATAATGTTTGTTTATTGCTATTATGAATTACCTGATGCAAGGGCTGTGACATATTTTATTTCAATGGCCATGCACACAGGAACCCCCAAACTGTGAATAAATACTGATGGCACACAAATAACTTGAAATGTTGAGTAATATCATGTATAGCCTACAGATTCCGTAGACCTATAAGACATGACTGTGTAACCTGCAACCCTGGTCCATGACTAACCATCCATGCATTCCAGTGGGGGCAGGTGTTAAACAATTTGCTGCTGTGAGAAACTGGGTAGATACTGCGATTCTGATTTGTTTTTCAATGAAAAATAAAGGCAGAAGTTAAATGCACCAAAGATGGCTGCTAGACTGACACAATATTAGAGAAACTCAATTTTCAACTCGTTTCTGTATAGCAGCCATCTATAGCACTAAAATTGAATTATGACCATTTGCTTGAGGGGTTCACGCGGCAAGAGGCTCGATCAGAGCACCTCCTATTAGGTCTAGTGACTGTAGGCTACTGCTGGCACGACATTATTTATTTTTGTGTAGCTGGCCTATAGAAGATATAGTTTACCTGCTGTGTAAAAATGTATCTAGTTGTTTTCAATGTATTAATAGCAGTAAAAGACTGAACTTTGGAAGTGACGGCCTTTGATCTGGTCCGCCTGCACCAACCCCACTCTGAACCAATCCGCGGCCTGCGTTTCTATACAAATGTTTGACTTTTGGGTTTATGTCATTCTAACTAAATTGTCCAGAACAGGTGGAATTGCAATTATTGTATATATACATATATGATTATTTGGAAAGGCTGCTGTTCGAGAAATATGGTTCTAATAAACCATGTTTTCTTTGTGATTGGATCGTGATCTGGCTGTGTGTCAAGCAGACGTAGACCGGTCATAGCCGATCTGTAACAAATTACACGAGAAGATGTTCAAGCACTGTCGCAAGGTTTATACGAAACAAACACGAACTCAAAACAATAACGCACATTAGTTAAAGAAATGGGCACTATAACGTTCCCAGGCATATTTTTTCAAACCTGGTAAGCTAGTCCAGCTGTGCGCTTGATCAAGCGATCGCTCGCTACATCGTTTTATCTGGAATGGAACAAATTTATCAAACACCCTAACATGTCTGATAACAATTCCATGCGAGAAATACGAATAAATAATCTATATTTTTCAACCGTTCATACACTATAAAATAGATCACTTACTGTATAGCCTCACTCGCTGCCTGCCACGGCTACAGCAGTCGGCAAGAAGTGTCCCTAAAAGAAAACGAAGCTAATTTTACGTGAAGCGCAGCGTCAGCAATGACATCCCACAGCGGTCTCTGATGATGAAACACGCTGCTACTGCTGTACTCAGATCAGATAGTTCAGACTGGTATAGAAGGATGGATATTTTAGAAGCAATGAGGTCCTATTAAGATTTGCATTGTGTTAATGTATTTCATAACGTTAAAACATTTTAAATACCATTTTGCTTTCAATGTGGATGTAGATATATCATGTTTTCCATATTAACTAATATATCATTGGTCAAATATTTTATAATTAAATCAATCTAGTTGTGAAGTAGCAAAATGTTGATAATCTATTATAATGATGATGAAACGTCAGTCTTTATTTAATAGATTAGAGGAAAACATTAACTTTTTTTACAGTGAATTCCATTTGTACAAATATTGCCTATTGAAGTGTAACACATTAACTCATAAGAAACAGCAAAGCATAAAGATGGATTAATTCAGATTTTCCAAAAAAATAAATAAATCAGTCAGATCTGTGATAAAATAAAAAAATACAATAATGCAAAACAAACACGTAAATGTGTCACATTTAACCCCTATCGCACTGCACAAAATAAATAATTCGGGTTTATTTGAAAAACATTTTAAATTCACAATATTTACTGCAACCTGTGATTTGAGGCCATGCCAAGTAAAATGTGCAGCTTTATATACTGTGTGTGGTCATTGTTCACATCTTAACACAGAAATAACATACATTTAAGCAATAAACTCAGCATGTTAGTTAATTTCAAATATACAGTATTTTCCTAACAAAACCAGCAGCTATTGCATCAATATTTCCAATGTCATAGTAATTTCTACCAATATGACCCATCATGCACAAAGAGAAAGCAAGTGTAAGAAGATGGTGGTTGTATTGGTTACATATAGGTTTCCATGTCATATGGCACACCTTATATATATTTTTATGTCCATGGAGTAATGAATGTGCCATTTCTCAAAGTGCTACATAACCCGTTATAACGTTCTTCGAAACGTCAATAGCTGGCTGAGACAACCTTTGCACGGCATTGAAGTCGCTACTAAGGATGGCACAATCCAAGTTTTTTCAGCCCCGATACCGATACAGATACCGGAACTTTGGATATCGGCCAATACAGAGTACCGATCCGATACATTTTAATTAAATTAAATTTTAAGTTAAGTTGCAAAGTAAATGACAGCCAATCTCTATTTTAGGACTTAGATGCATATTAGAAACCTGCTGCTAATAGTGTGGCCTAGGTAGGTTAGACATGGCTGATTCTTGACTTACATGTGTAAATTAATTTAATTGGATCAGCCCCATGGATCGGTTACAACTGTCCAATTGTCACCGATACCGATCGAACTATTTCAGTCAGTATCGGACCGATTTCCGATCTTAGTATCGTATCGGTACCATCTCTAGTCGCTACAGGAAATAGTCAGGTGTACGTCGGGTCACGTGTGGCTCTCCTCTGCGTGGAGCAGGGTCAAACTGTAGACTAAGTGACACAAACAACAAAAAACAACACAATTAAACATGGTTTACAATTAAACATTAATATTCATCAGGACATTGCAGCAAAGATGCTTAGCAAAAAACGCACAACTCTACTGCACTATTGGAGGACAACATTACTTACAAGGAGTATTTCAGAGTGTCGTCAAGCTCCATGATTGCTGCCTGGTTCCCGCAGCGGTAGCAATAGTTTGGTGCGCTGAAGATCGTTACTACATTACGGTCATGGCACCAATTATAACCCTATGCAGAGGAAGCCAAAGACATCCGAACAGAAGGCAGATGAAATAATTAATACATTGTGGGCAGGAACTCATGGTAATCTAGTCATCTTTGCACCTGCACATCGATGTTAAAAGTTCTAACTACCTCCATCACCAGCTGGTGGGCTCTGGAGACCAACGTTAGACCATTTGCATGGTTGAACGTCTCGGAAATGTCCTGTCCAAAAGTGTAACCTGCACCTCGTGGAGAGATGCCCCAGCCACCACGGTCATCTGGGTCTGACCACAGCAAGTCACACATTGGGCCCTGCAACATTTAACATAGCAAAATTAATAATGTTACCATGAAATAGTTTTAAAAAAGAAAATACAGCCATGTCCTGTATACAGGGCACTGTTAAAAGGACACATGCATTTCTAGTTTAATCTGCTGAGTCTGGTTAATGGAAATCACCAGAAGTCCAGTCTAAACTGTACTGTTTAAGAGGATTTTGGTAAAAACAATTGTCACAGTTTAAAAGGATGGACATATGTTTTCAAGGTATAGGAAAAAAAAACAATTCTTAAAACCTTAAAAATTGGAAACTAGGTATATTTGTCTATAAAAAACACATTAACTGCTAGCATTTACCTCATGGGGAACTTCCTGCAAACGATCCAATGCTCTGATATGTTCCAAGGTGTCTATTGAAGGAGAGAGTCCCCCGTGGAGGCAGAAAATCTAAGTAGGGGCAATGTGAACAGGATATTTTGATTATTTAATAGTGTGTGTGTGTGTGTGTGTGTATGTGTGTGTGTGTCAGGCTATTGTATTATCACACATTTTAATCCAACATCTTACCTGGTTGTCTACCAATGCGGTGAGGGGCAGATAATCAAAAAGATCTGTGAAGTACTTCCAAACATTGGCATTTCCGTATTTCCTCAAGCATTCATCATAGAAGCCATAAACCTGTGTGATCTGTCTGCTCTCGTGGTTCCCTCTCAGGATTGTGATTCGTTCACGGTACCTTACCTGAAAACTTGATAAATTACTCATTTGGAGAGACAAGGGTAACAGGCCTGTAACATTATTATGACCACCCATAACACCAATGTGTTTGAATTATTATTTTATGTTTACCTTCAAAGATACCAGGAGGCTGACTGTTTCAACTGAATAATATCCCCGGTCAACATAGTCTCCCATAAAGAGGTAGTTAGTGTCTGGAGATTTACCCCCAATCTTGAATAATTCCATTAGATCATGGAACTGACCATGCACATCTCCACAGACTGTGACTGGACATCTCACCTCCTGGACATTAGACTCCTTTGTCAGGATCTCCTTAGCCTAAAAATGAGGACCAGTAATAAATATCACATCAGAATAAAACATCAGAACCCCCCGCCAAAAAAAACAACAACAAAAAACGTGTGGTTTAATTGAACTCATGTGCCGCATATAACAGTAGACCAGGTGGTGTAGCCCATTGTACACTATGGCGTGGGCGTAGCTTCTAAAATATTTACTTCTCACTGTCCTCCTGTCTTTTATCATCAGTTGATGAAATATTATATTAATTAACAAACTAGCCGGTGCGCTTGAAGGCTTTGTATACTAAATCACCCCTCTACATCCATTAGCTAACATTAACCTACCTTTTCACAGAGCACTTTAACTTGATTTTCTGACAGCTGTTTACATTCGTTAAGTTGTTCGATCCATCCATCCAACTCTTTGGTGAACGACTTGTCCTCCATGCTTGCTATTGGCCAGCTAGCAAACCAGCTATCTTGAATTTATTTATTAAAGCGATGACGGTATTTTTCAACGTTTTAACGATAAGCTATGCTACTGTACGGTACGGTACGCGTTTGCTGTTGTTCCAGTCATTCGCAACCAGTCAATATGCGCCAACCACTTGGGGCGATGGCGTTGCTAGAAATGCGTCCCGCCTTAAATGTCACATAAATGCCTTATTTATAGTTATCACGTACGATCCGTCATGTAATCTTAATAAAAGCAGTGTAATTTTATCTACTGACCCTACCGTTCTTATCAACAGACAAGCCTTTACATCATTACATGCTCACAGTATAATGCATAATTGCATACTGCCTAGTCTATACCACCATCTGCTGGATATTTATAGAATGTCAACGATTTTATAAATTTACAGAGACCATACAATTCTTTTTTTAACAGTTTTGTTCGCCAGAGTGACTGCAACTGTACGTAATAACTAAGGATGTTAATCCCTACACTTAAATCAACAAGCAAAGACAGGAGATTTGGCAGTAAAATATTCATAAAATGGAATGTCACAAACGTCCTCTACGGCAAGAAATAAGGAAACACGCATGCGTATCACGGTCTACCCTCGACAGTTCTAGGAGAAAATGGCAGCACTCATGCTAGGGCAGCAGGTGAGAAATAAAGTAATTTTGGCAATTTGACCATCTGAACAGCACCTTCCTTTGACAGTTTCCATAATACGAGTAGGCTACTTCCTTTATGAACGAATATTAATGCAAAATAAAACACCTGTGTGTATTATTCACAAGGCCTTGCGCCTGAATTACAGCTAATGCTAGCAGTCTGATATATCTAACCTTTAAATCTTCATACACTTTTTACATGTCTAGTAATTAAATAACAATGCTTTCGCTTGTCAGGTTCGCCAGTTCAGCACGTCTGTTGTCAGACCTGTATCAAAACTGATAAAAGTAAGTTATGTTTTTACTCAGGCATATAATGCACGCAATTGTTATAAGCAAAGTATGAATCAATAATTCAACCTTTTGTTTAATTTTTCCTCCCGTTTTAGCCTCCTATTCAAGTCTATGGAGTAGGGGGTCGTTATGCCACTGCTTTGTTCTCAGCAGCAAGCAAACAGAAGAAACTTGATCAGGTGGAGCAGGAACTGTCAAAAGTGTCTGTAAGTCGAGAAAGCATTGGTTTGTTTATTTCTCACTGAAACTACAATGAGTATATTTAATATTTTCAAATGTTTTCCCTTATATTTTGCAGTATCATCCCTTCTTAATTCGAACACACTTACCACCACCATAAATTATAATTCAACAGAAATTGCAAGATACTCTTAAAGTGTTATTAGAACCAGGTCAATACAGTCGAGCACAAGGAAAGTAGTTGGACTGTTGTCCCATAAAATAGGTTAATCTTATTCATGTGATATCGCTAACTTGTGTATGTGGTGTTCTCTCTTTGGATGAATGAAACTGCAAACCTTGGCTCTCCATAATAAAATTTTGAGCTAAAAATGCCATTTTTCCACTCAGGTGCTGATCACTGACCCAAAGCTCTCAAGCATTGTCTTAAACCCCCATGTGAAGCGCAACATTAAGCAAAAGGCTTTTGGGGATGCTCTTGCAAAGGCTAAAGTCTCCACTCTCACTGTGAACTTAGTCAGTAAGTTAACTGAACTGGCATCAGTGAACATGTTCACAAGTACACCTTTTATATAATAATATGACAACTTTCCAAATGGCTATACATGGCATTTTGAATCATGTTCAGATTCTGCTTAGATATATTTGCATAACTTAAAAACATTTTTAACATGTTTAGTGTATGCATATCCACTTTCTCTAATATATTTATTTATTTAGCGGCAAAAATAAATGCATTAGCATTAAAATACAAAGGTTTTCTTTCCACACTATGAGAAAGGATACACTGCTGAAATTAGTTGAAATTATGTTCTCTTGTATTTTCATGAAGGCCATGTATAAAAATGTATTTTTTAGTTGAATGGGATTTATTTATTTTTATTTTTTGCAGATATTTTGTCTGAAAATGGCCGTCTTCCTTTGACCATTGATGTCATCAATGCGTTTGGCAAGATGATGAGTGCTCATCGTGGAGAGGTCCTCTGCACAGTAACCACTGCCCAGGTAGGAAATAAAGGCCTCAGACCAAGTGTTTGTTATACCTTCAAATAGGATTGGATGATGTATAGAGATTTTGCTACACATTTTTGTTGTGTAGTTACTGTCATGACTGCTGCTGTAATGCAATTAACCCATACATGATTAAAATAAACAATTTGCACTGGCTTATAACATGGTACGATGAGTAAGTACCCTCATCTAGGGAGATAACAACAACAGTAATCTTGCCAAATTTGATTTAAAAACGGTTATAACTTGTTTTATAGTGGCTAAATAATGATTTATAAAGGGTTTACATGCGTATTAATAACCTATTAGAAACCATTTGATGAATCCTTTTTAAGGGTAGTTATTGTAAAGTAGTACCAATTAATCTATTGTGTTACAGTCTTTGGATGAAGTCAGCCTTGCTGACCTGAAAGTCGCCCTCAATGGTTTCCTTAAAAAGGGTGAAACTATCAAGCTGGTAACTAAGGTATAAATCTACAGAACTAAAAACATTTTTTGGAAGAGCCTCTTCATTTAATAAGTGAACTTTCATGTGCATATAATATAATTTTTTTTTTTTCTTCAGTCGGACCCCTCCATTCTGGGTGGCATGATCGTCAGTATTGGAGACAAGTATGCGGACATGTCCACAAAAACTAAGATTCAGAAGCTGACCAAGCTCATAAAAGAAACCTAAGTCCTATGGACTTAATACATAGAATGATGGGGAGAAATGCTTCTAGTGTAAATTGATACCTGTTCTGGCATGACAGTTGCTAAAAAGCCGTTGTCTTTTGTCAACTTCATACTAATGTCATTAAAATCTAAAACCTATATTAATGTAATGTTTCTGTTTGTTTTGTCCGTAATGATGCAGCTTATTACACCAAAAAGTTCCAGGTTTAATTTTGGTAACGTTATTACTTTGTGTATGTGTGTGTACGTGTATTAACGTGCTTTATTTGAGAGAATGCATTTCCTTAAATGTATCCTTTGTATAATTGGCACATTGGCCATCTTTTCATACGAGCAGTTACGTTTTCCTTGAGGCCGCGAGGCGCATGCGTGTTTCGAGGCATTTTATACATTTTTTTTTTTACACGAAAAATGGCTGCCTTTCTCATCTAAACCCTCTGCCAAAATATATATCAAAGCATTAAATAAGAACCGTAAATCATAATTCTGCTTCAGGAACATATGAATGGACATCCGCGACTAGAGTATTTGCGTAGTTAGAAAAGAGATGTCTCTGTCAAATAAGGAAAATATAGCTGATTCGAATTTAACCCTTTGCACCCCATGAAACGCCTCCAAATAAGGTAGGAGCCGCTCATTGTACGTCCTTTGTGTAAGTGCGCGCGTATGTATTCGATTTATGGAACACAATACATGTTTCCATAGATAATGGGCTATTTTTAGGCCTATAATAAACTGACCTGCCTACCCTGTTGTGCAACAAGACGCTTAACGCTTGATCAAAAGTAAACAAACTTACGTATCCTACTGTGTTTGTTACGTGGAATGCGTGTGTACAGAAGCCACAACAATTCATATTTAAATACGTCTGTTCATAAACATTTCCCAACAGAAAATGATGCACCAGGTGACCACCAGCAGTAATGACTATTGTATGAGTGGCATGGCAGAGGACTGCCAGCATTCTACCAGCCACTTTGACTTGTGTAGCACACAATCCAGCAAGTTTTACCCCTCTCCTCAAAGCTCTAATTTGCAGCTCTCCCTGCCCAATCTACCACCTTTGCCACCAGGCATGCATAAACCCATGGCATGTCAAATGCAAGAGTCCCAGAATGAGTTCCAGGCCCACTCTGTAAGAATCGGGGGCACTGAGGTTCCTGGGCCCGAGGGCTCCAAGAAAAAGAAGGGCATTGTTAAATCGGGCAGAAGAGGGAGACCGTCGGGCACTACCAAGTCAGCTGGTTACCGTACGAGTACTGGACGACCCCTGGGGACCACTAAAGCGGCTGGCTTCAAGACCAGCCCAGGAAGGCCCCTTGGCACCACCAGGGCTGCGGGCTATAAGGTTAGCCCTGGCAGACCCCCTGGCAGCATAAAGAGTCTAGCGAGACTCAAGAAGATGGAGTTTGGAGCTTGTGATATTGCGAAGAAATTAGACTTCAGCAATTGCCGTAGCACCAAGAAACTGGACTACAGTAACTGTGGCGTTGCACCATTTCCCTACACTATGATGCAGAAAAGAGACATATGTGAAGCCAGCGGTGAAGACAAAGAAACAAACAAGTAGCTTTACTGCTTTCTGTCCATAAGACCTTCACACACACACATTCACACATTCCATGCATGTGCAAAAGTAGTTTCAGGTAATTGATTTTGGGTTGCAAAGAACGGCCTTTTGACAATTATATTAGCTCTGAATGACTTATTGTTGTGCGGTGTTGACATTAACGTCATCTTATGACATCACTCCTGTTTAGAAAGTATCCTGTGCGACAGAAGTATGCATGCTTAAATCAATGCAGGAATGAAAGTACACGATAGGATAGAATGGGCTGTTTAAAAACCTTTTAGTTAACACATTATTATTATTATTATTATTATTATTATTATAGTTAAGCATTTGCTAGTTTCCATTGCCTGGTTACATTTGTACACTTGGGCAATTTAGCAGCAAAAAAAAAAGTGTTTTCTTCCCCAGAACATGAATATATGTAAATGTAGCCTAGTTGTCTTTTTGTGTTGTCCAGTGTGATGAGTTAACTTTTTGTATAGCAACACAATATCCATATAATGGGACCACTATATATGTTTTTGTATTATCTTGGGAAAAAAAATCGATAGGAATATCCTTTCAACACAAAGTGACTTCTGCATTTGTGTGTATCTTTAACTAGGTAGGGTATTGTAATAGACTGCCCACTTATCACTTGAAAAGTAAATCCGAAAATAAATATATGTTGTGTTGTGAAGTTCAACCAACAGAAAATTGCTTTGTGGATTATGTATTCTAAATGATAATGTATTGTGAAAGTAAAATAAAAGAAACATGGTAATTCTGAATTACCAACTGTAGTTGTCACTCAAATTCTAAACATGTAATTCTTTGGACAAACACAAGAGGTCTCGTGTCTTTAGACAATAGTGATTTCCTCCTTGAATGATTCAGTCTTGTATCACGTAAACATATTTATTGAAATGTGTTCATACTTTAAGCAATTATTAAATGTTCTGCCAGTAATATACTTATTAATCTATAAATGAGTCGCATATAAATATCATGTGAATAATGAGCAATATGAGGGTGACTAAGTTAGCCACCTTCACGAATGTATCCATGTTTAGGGGTTTTGGCAGTCAACCATGTAAATTGGGGATATTTGTAGGATTTAGATCGACAGTATGCTATAGCAATATCTGCTGCAGAGAATGGTAAGTTCAGTCACTGGTTCTTTACTTCATGGCCATTGTTTGATCTGCGAGAATTGGGCCACTGCATCGTGTCTGTTGTCGCTTTACCCTATTGCATAGTGCGTTAGGATCAGACGATTATTATTGTATTATGATCAACTCTTCGACTTGTCTGAATAATATTGGACAAGAACACATAGTGGAATAAAGCCTAGTTTGAGAAGCGATTTCGCGTCAGTAGGCTACTGTGACGGCTGACGGCCTCTCCCCCTATGAGTGCCTGAAAGAGGCAACATGGCGCATGAAGTTTGCCTACATAGGCCGTGCCGTTGACATTTTTTATCCTCAACTCGATGTAGTATACAAGAATAGGCCACTCAGTAGTATTAGCCAGTTCCGACGAAAACAATAGAACACATGTTGTGACCTATAAAGGTCTACTTTCATTCATTCACGGACGGGCGCGAATTTTTAACATATCGTTATTTTAATCACATTCCTTATTGCCTTTGTGGCTGTACCTGGATTTGTCTTATTAAAATCAGGTTGTGTGTCTAGAGGAGGGTGAGCGCCACGGCCCTCGCTGCAGACTGGGGGTTGGGTAGCTGTGCCGATTGGTTGCTACTCACCAACACAGTCAGCCTAGGCTTGTTTTAACATAACCAGGGGCACTTCGACAGCAGGCACAAAATAATTTTGTATATAAGATCGTATAATCGTTAGGGACTAGTAATGGCATATTAAACTGTACCGCAGTTTATGTTTGCGCAAAATGGAAAGGGTTCATTTTAATTTTGTCTTAAATGTGACAGTTTTTGGAGGGCCGCCGTTGATGAGGCGATGAAGTAGAGAGAATGAGAGCTCTGCTTTGGCCTAGCGCCGCTGCAGCTGGGATTGTGCAGATCCGCTTTCACAAATCGAGAAAAATACTAGTTTTATATAAAACAATTGAACATTCGCTGTTGGTTTCATGGTGACCAACCTCCAAATGGTGAGTTATTCGCGTTTTTCCACATGCCGGTAGTTTGTAAGTTGTTTTCGATCATACCTTTGTAAGTTAACAGTAGCTTCCTATGTCGATGTGTTGCTGTAGCCTATTTGTGTGTATGGCTGACTGTGTGAGGCATTGGTGGTGGCAGTGTCACCACCTCCACTACGACCTGGGCTCTCTTTCAATGCTGGGATCGAGCGATCGCTTACAAGTATTATCAGCCAACAACCCGGTACGATTTTGTGGTAGTTTATGGATCCGTTTATAATAACAGCGGGTCAGTTGTTTTATATTCAGTGTTTTTGGCTTCTGTCGTCCGACGGCCTTTTACAATGGAGGCCAGCCATGTCGGCTTATTAGTGTGTTTGTACGTTTGGTACGCTCTCTGGTGGCTTTCTGTCGCGGTCAATGTGATTGTCGATCTATTTTCATTGATGTCTTCTAAATAATCTAACGTGTTGCTACATTGTCTTGTGCGTCAGCCACACACACATTTAGGATACTGAATCGCAAAATGTAACTATTTTGAACTAACCTGCATCCTTTTATTATGGCAGGAAAGAGCCATGACAACATGAATCGCTCACACAGAAGGGCTGTTAGGGAAGGCTCAGTGTTTGGCTCAGGCCAACCAGAACTGCGGCCCCCGAATGGCATTAACGCCACCTCGTATGTAAACCAACGTGGCGGTGGAAAGTGTGGTTCAGACCAGCCTTCAGCCGTGCAGCTGCCATCTTCCAGCCTCAAGCAGGCACCTGTCCAGGGCTACAGCCCGCCAGATCGATCCCATCACTACAGCCCACTGAGGAGGCTCCAGGACCTCAACAATTTAGTTCACAGGTCTAACGTGAGAAGCCACCACAGAGACCACCGGGTCAGAAACCACTTGCACTCTCCAAGTCTAATCAGTGACGATGACGACGATGAGTTTGAGGCTCCGTCAGTCCAACTGCCCCCATCTCCAGGTAATGATGAGATGGAGCCCTTGAGGACCCTTCCAGTCTTGGACAAAAATGGCTTCTCGCCTCACAGTCCTGACAGTTTGGGGCATTGTTCCCCCGTCCCTAACGGATATCTGCATTTTGAGTCCACTCTTTTTGATGGAGACATCAAAGAGGAGGGGGAGCGGGACAATGATAACGAGGAGCTCGCCCCGTTTCACCACTCCCCGATCCTGAACCGGGACCGAACTTTGACCGTCCGCAAAACCGCCACCTCCAGCTCGGGAGCAGATAACCGGAGCACATACAAGCCTGCTGTGTTTAATCTGATGGCTAAGACTATATCTGAACTCAATCCCACACTAAGCCCCAGTGAATTGCCTGAAATCAGCATGGGAGATGGGTGGAGTATGGGTGAGGACTCTGACAGCGATGGGGAACGCACCTCTACTCCCGATCCTAGTCTTATTTCACCATCTGGCACCAACTCTAATGTAAGTCTGAAACACGTGAAACTCTTTGGTGCATGTTGTGTCCTCTTCACGGCTGAATAGTAGTAGAGTACAGTACTACTGTTTGTTGTACTACACAGTACTTCAAACATAATACTGTTTTTTTTCTACATAATACTACACTGCCCTTATTCTGTCATGTGCAACTTATAGAGAATAAAATACAACATTTACCTTTTTTTTGTTAAATAGTGTTTCACTATTTTTATTTAGGGCTGAAATTGCTTTTATGAATGAATTAATGATTATTGAGCTGCATGTCTTGTACAATGTAGTAATGCACATGTTTGTATGTTTCTATGTGTGTTTCTATGTTAGTCTAACAGCCCAAAGAAGAAGCCCCTTCCAGCAATACAATACCTGGATCGAGATTTGGTGTGGGCCAAGTTCAATAGGCGGCCTTGGTGGCCATGCCAAATCACCAGTGACCCACAGCTTGGCGTCCACACTAAGATGAAAGGTAGGAGTAGATGTGTCTGTGCTTTGGTCGAATGTCTTTCTGTCTTTTGGAAATTAAAGGTATAGTCATCTATTGTAAGATAATACACCAAATATCTCCTCGCAGTTCGCTATCTTATCGTTCTCTGCGCTTGCTGAAAAATAAATCTGTTACGTCTACACAACCCTGCCTCCGTAAATAGCAACATAAGCAAAGCGGTGAACACCTTCTCACAACAATAATACCCTTGGCTTTGCAATGTGTTTCAATGTGTGGGGCAGTGCTTTTGAGTGACTTGGTTTTGATTTGAGCTTGAAGTTAGCAAGAATTCTTGAGAATGACTAGCCCTGCCTTTTTTAAAAAGGAGTGGTGAGTAGTATTATTAATTTATTCAGTTTTGGACCATATGTATTATACACATACAGCCCAAAACATTAGGTATAATAGAAACTGCTTACTCACTACCATTTGCCAAATATGATTGTTTTACTGTAACCCAATATTATTCTAATTTTAGTGCCCAGTCACCGCCCGTGTCGCGTTTACTTTCTGGAGACGATTG
This sequence comes from Forbesichthys agassizii, assembly GCA_026546735.1. Classification (NCBI taxonomy): domain Eukaryota; kingdom Metazoa; phylum Chordata; class Actinopteri; order Percopsiformes; family Amblyopsidae; genus Forbesichthys; species Forbesichthys agassizii. The sequence goes on from JAODLL010025252.1 coordinate 36,690, forward strand.
GGGAGATAATAGAACGTGCCTGGGTCCCCGCGAAGGCCATTCTGCCATTTGGAGGAGGCCATCAGTTTGACGATCTTCCAGTGCTCAGACGCAGAGGAAAACAGAAGGAAAAGGATTACAAATACACGGTAATCTTCTCACCAGCGGGCCTTTTCTTGAATAACAAACGTCACCTGTGAATTATGATGCTTATTATTTTATTTCCAGATACCCAAGAGTTTACTAACTGCATGGAAAGTCAGTGTGGCAGGAGCAGAGTTTTTGCTACCCAAGCGACAACAGAACAGTGATGGTGTGATTACTGCGTCACTCAATGGCGATGAACGGGTGTCTACGCCACTTCCTACTGAAACGCCACCAGAGGAACCTTCTGTTTCCATGGGCCTCCATTCACCCGCTGCTGCCCCCAAAGCAAATGAGCAGCACCCCATCACAAACTCCAGTGCAAGCCAAGCCAACAAAAAGAAACCATGTAAGAAGAGAAAGAAATGCTTGTCTGACATATTTGGCCATATGGTGGGCGGATCCAAGGAGCCGTCCACCATCTTGGACATCGTCAATCAACTTCATAAATCAGCTGATACACTAAAAGACGATTCCAAGGACTCTCCTTATTCAGACCTCGATTCAGTGCCGATGCTCAACCGACCTAAGAGGATAGAAATGCCACTGTCTGAGTTCTCTGAGAATCCCGAGTCATTAGCAAAGAAAGAGAAAGTTTCGAGAAAGGTGAAGAACAAATGTGTTCAGGATACGGTCACTTCTAACGCGGAGGATTCAGGCATTTCCTCCAGCATTTCGTACGAGGAACAGGCATGTGACGCGAACTGCAAAGAGGACTCGGGCGGCTGCAATCAACTACTTAACGGCCCTCTTGAAAATCACTCCATACTCCTCCCGGCCAGCAGCCGTCTGATGACAAAGGCCCTAAAAGCAGAGGAAGAGACGGACCTCAAAGATGCCCTGGCCCCAGGCCAATGTCCCAGTATCGGTGGTGACCACAACGAGGTTAGCAATGCTGAAATCAACCCAGACCTGAACCCTAGTGGTGAATCACCTTGCAAGCTACTGTCCTCTACAACAAAAACCTCTCCCAAAAGGCGTGCGAGAAAGCCGGATAAAAAGCAAATTCGCAACGGGTCACTGATAAAATCGAAGTCTCCGACTCCTAGTATACCCATTGTCCGGCCCGTTAAGATCAAAACGGAGAACATCGTTTCTGACCTGTCTTCATGCTCCTCCCCTTCGTCCCTCTCCCCTGTGGATCCTTTCCAGGAAGTGAAGGAGCTCACGTTCAAATCCCTTGTGAAGGAGGAGGGCAGTAACCCCGAGTCGGGGACGTTTCGGCCCGACTCCAATTATAAATTCAGTACCTTCCTGATGCTGCTGAAGGACATGCACGACACGAGAGAAAAAGACGGCAAGCCCCTGACTCTCCCTCCTTCGCCGGTCTTGTTTAAGGAGGAGCCTATGGTGATCCCTACCTCAACAGGAGAGGATCCACTGGGGGCTCCTCATGGTCATAATCAGGTGGACAGACTGCTAGGGATCAAATGTGAGAATGGCCAGTCGGGGAAACAATCCACCCTTAAAGGTCCACCGATACGATTGAAAAGCAGGACTAAAGCGATCATGAAAAATGACACGTACAAATGTGAAGGGATGCCTGTTCTCACTCAGGTGTTGACCTCAGACAAGCAACGCAGGAAGCAAAGGCTGCCCGCTAAATTGAAAGCTATCATTCCGGGTCTGTCACCTGACCTGGCTGACTTGGCCTATGGCAGGGAGTTTGTTAGTGGCCACGCCGACTTAGCTGAACCCGGAGCGCCCGCTCCGGCCAGCGCTGACACCTCGGCTAGCTGCCTCGATAAGAACTGTGATTCCAAAGTGGCGCCAAAAAAGCGCTGGCAGGTGGTTGAGGTGGTCCCTGAGAAGGTCCTTGAGAAGGTGACTGAGGTGGCGAGAGTAAGCGGAACGTCTGCGGAGGCGAACGGATCCTCCCCCGGCACGACAAGAGGAACACCAGACCTCACTGTGTCAGCTGACGTAAGCCTTGGAGAGGAGAAGCAGATTGACGATTACCTACAACACTCAGACACAGTTGATGCAGCTGGTAATCATGTTATCACTCATAGTAGTTAGTCTAATTTCAGTTAATAACAGAATTATTTACTCATGAATTACTTTTTATTTTTTCCCCCCACCGCAGCACATTCAGAAAACAAACGACTGCGAAAACCAAGTAAAAGGCTCCTAGAGTCAACCGAAGAATATGAACAAATATTTGCCCCAAAGAAGAAATCAAAGAAAATTGCAGAATCCTCCAAGACGGTAAAATGTTCAGCTTTCTATTACTTTGTATTACCTGCGCAGTAAAATCACACGCATACATTTTTATTGATATATTGTACCAGAAATCTGTGCATTTTTAAAATTGAATGCAGGGTTTAAATAATTAAATATAATAAAATCACGTAAAGCATCTGTGGTATTTTAAGAGAAGTATACATTTGGAAGTACGATTAAATGTGTCCAGAACCTCCCATGGCTCAAGTGTTTACATGCTTGTCCCAAAGGATGCTTGTACAACCGGTGATGCTAGTGAGAACATGACGGAAGCCCTCTGTCTCAGCACCACGCCGGGAACCCTAGCCTCACCCTCACCCCTGTCTGAGGAGCCAGACAGGACTCCTGCAGCCTGGGGACAGAGTCCGCCTCAGGATGGTGACCATTCCGAAGCCCTTTCACCAGTGCACCCCTCCGTCTCCACCGAGACAGCAGACGTAACAGATCTACCTCTGAACTTGGGTAAATAATGTAATACAGGTTTTATTCTACAAAATATAGAATTTTATATATTATAAAAATATATATATATTATATATTATAAAATTCTATAATATTATAAACACTTGATTAGTATATTACATTAATATATATCATATATCCTATTAAAGTACAGTTAGGAGGACCCATCAATTCTCAGGTGTCTTGGGGCAGGGGGGTGTAATCTTTGTGTATATGAGTTCGTTAACACGGCCTCTTATCCCTCTTATCCCGGGGTTGTAAAACAAGCTGCGCTTCAGGGCACATAAGGATCTTTGTGTTGTGTATTATTTTAACTCTGGTTAAAAGTTAATAAATACTGTTCTTTTTTTCCATAGCCTTGTCAGCCCAAGTGAGAAAGAGGCCCAGAAAGCTGTCACACAAAGTCTTGGAGTGCACCATAGAAGAAGTATCTGTTAGCGAAGTGAAGAAAAAGGTAATAATTAATTTTTAACAATCACATTTTTTTAAGCAAATCTAATATTACTACATGGTGGACTCTTTGTAATTATTTGTTGGGATACATTAACGTGTCTTCGGCTTCCAGGAGGCTAAAAAACACAGTGGCGTTACCTCAGAGATACAGGCTGTTGGAGACACTCAGGTACAGGTTTACACTACCTGCAAATCACTTTAGTAGCAGATGATGATGATGATGATGATAATAACCACGCTAAACTCTTTGCGTTGGACAGGTTGCATCAGTGAAAACAGAAATGCCAAGTCCAATGGAAGTCTCTACCGGTGCTTGTTCTTCGCCCTCAGAGAATAGTAGCACACTAGGTGTATTCACACCCTCCAAACCTCCGAGCCCCCCAGAATGCAAGACCCCCAAGCGGGAGCCGCATACGGAGACTGAAGATAGCACTGGCGAGGGACAGAATTTAGCCGGTGAAGCGCTAACTCCTAAAACTGAGGTAAGCCTATTTCACTGTTAAAATGGTTTATACCTACATTTGTCATCAGTCACAACCATGTACTTCAAATCCCACTAATACCAATTTACAGTTTGGTAAATTGACACGCACTTTTTTATCTAACGTGACTTAGCTCAATTACAATATTTCAATATGTTTTAAGGTGTATCAATCCAGATGGGAGCCTGTAATCAACTAATGGTTTGTTCTTTCTTCTCTCTAGGTGGAGTCTCCTTTAAATAATAGCTTTTCATTCCAGGTAGAGGTAAAAGGAAAAGTGGGAGCCACAACCTTAAAGGAGAATGTTTGCCAGGTGAGACAACACATTGCATAATCTGGCTATAATGCTGGTTTGTGTAATAGCTCCTTAACTTTTAACAAATACTCTTGTGTGGTGTGTTTTCCTCTGTAGGTTTGTGAGAGGTCAGGGGACCTTGTCGTGTGTGAAGGCCAGTGTTACGGAGCCTTTCACACACAGTGTCTTGGACTGTCCGTGGCTCCCAAGGGAAAGTTCCTCTGTGGAGAATGCACTAGTGGTTGGTGCATCTTTTGCTATGTCTGATGTTCTTAAGAAATGGTTCCTCTGTGCTTATAGTCACTTTGTTTTTTCCTTCTTTCTTTGTTTGTGTTTAGGTGTCCACACATGCTTTGTTTGTAAGACATCTGACAATGGAGTAAAGCGATGCATGATTCCCATGTGTGGGAAGTTCTACCACACAGACTGCATAATGGCCAGCTCTGCTACCCAGTCCCAAAACAAAAGCTTCCGCTGCTCCCTACATGTCTGTTTGTCCTGCCACATTACCAACCCCCTGAATGTTGGCAGCTCAAAAGGTAAGACTTTAGTTATCATATCGCAAAGCTATGTTGACAACATAGTATTACACAATTCCACACGTGAATTTCAGTGTTTAAATAAATGTAGATTATAATAACCAAGTAGGATTAGTGGTTTGCCTCCAATCACCATGAAATAAATTGAGGATAGCAGCTACACTGCCGTGCCGTTGTTTCTTAGACATGAACCCAGCAACGACCCAACTTCAGTGCTCATGTACGGATTGATAGTATCATTCAATTATCATTACGAGCGGAGCTCTAAACAGTCAGTTGTGGGGTTCGTAGGCTAACAACTGTCAGCTTTTCTGCTTACCCTGGTTGAAGCCCTCAAAATACTTTTTAGCAGTCAGTCAACTTCTAACTAAAATTGTGAACACATGGTATTTTTATGTCCTTTTCACATTCATCCATAAATTATCTGAACTGCTTCCCCGTTAGGGTCGTGGTTATCTTAAATGTTTTGAATCTTTATTTTTGTATTGAAGTTTTGTTGCCAAAACTAAGCTTTGTCTTTTCGTTCCTACAATCGAACGCAGGACGGCTGGCCCGCTGCGTGCGCTGCCCGGTGGCCTATCACGCCAATGATAACTGTATGGCAGCGGGCAGCCTGGTGCTGGCCAACAACAGCTTCCTCTGTCCCAACCACTTCACTCCACGCAAAGGCTACAAGAACCACGAGCACATCAACGTCAGCTGGTGCTTTGTATGCTCTGAAGGTCAGCCTCGCTTTGTATCGGGCATGTTCATACTTATAGTAACTACTTCAAATGCAAGGTTACAAAGTGCTTCACGAAGATTCAAGAGCAATGTTATTGTACTGTCAAATAGAAGTACAAAGTAATAATAATAATAATAACACCAACAAATGCCATGAAATACTCCGGGGACCGCAGTCTTAGCTGTGTTCTGCCCTGTCCTGTAGGGGGCAGTCTACTCTGCTGTGAGGCGTGTCCTGCCGCGTTCCACCGGGAGTGTCTCAACATTGAAATGCCTCAAGGCAGCTGGTTCTGCAATGACTGTAAATCTGGAAAGAAGCCTCGCATCAAGGATATTCTGTGGGTGAAATGGGCACGATACAGGCAAGTGGGCCACTTCACTCTACTTCTCGGCACTCCTGTGAGTGGAGTCGGGCTCAGAGGTGGGGTGCAGTTGCATTTGAACCCTACACATAAAAGACAATGCAGCTGAATACAGTAGCCAAGTGATCTAAATAACATCTAAAGTATTCCTAACTGAGCCAATACTATCAAACGGGGGCCAACTAGAATGCTTATTGAAGGTGGAGCAGATAAGGTCTAGTGCCTAGACGAGCATTGCAGGTGATTGATCTTCTGTTCTGATGTTGTGGTTTAGGTGGTGGCCTGCAGAAGTCTGTCTCGCCAAAGATGTCCCCAATAACATCTTGCGGATGAAACATGAAGTGGGAGAGTTTCCAGTACAGTTTTTTGGCTCCAAAGATTTTGTATGGACGTACCAAGCCCGGGTCTTTCCTTACACGGAGGGTGACACTCACAACATAGAGAAAATGGGAAAGGGTGCAGACACCATCTACAAGAAAGGTATGCTGTTCTGACGGGGAGTTTTATATTTATTTTTTTGACCCAGGAGTTGTAACACTGTTCCAGCGCCTCAGTGAACGCCATATATTCTCTTTTAGCCCTGACGGAGGTAGCAGAGCGCTTTAGAGAGTTGCAGGCAGAGAAGGAAATGAGGCAGCTACAGGAGGACAGAAAGAATGATAAAAAGCCTCCTCCATACAGACACATAAAGGTACAGTGTCATCCAAGGCCTTTGTCAGCCCCAGAAACAGAAGGACGAGACTGAGATCAAACCAAACCAATGTCTTTCTCTTGTCTGTCCCCGCCCGCCCACCCAATGCTAACCCAGGTTAACCGGCCAATAGGAAAGGTGCAGATCATCACGGCTGACCTATCGGAGGTCCCGCGCTGCAACTGTAAGGCGTCAGACGAGAACCCGTGTGGCGTGGACTCGGAGTGCATTAACCGCATGCTGATGTACGAGTGCCACCCTCAGGTGTGCGTGGCCGGGGAGCGCTGCCAGAACCAGGCGTTCACCAAGCGCCAGTACACAACAGTGGAGATCTTCCGCACGCTGTCGCGGGGCTGGGGGTTGCGAGGTGTCGCGGACATGAAGAAGGTAAGATGGCGGCTAGTCCGGGTGAAGCGGTTTTTATCAGATAGTCACGCTTGAAAAAAATGGAAATGCCTGTCTTTGTTCTATATTATACAATGTTTATTGTTTAGCCTGCTGGGTAGCACTAAATATCTTTATTGAATTTTACTAAAATATACCACACAAAAAACAAAAAACCAACAGATGCTGGGTTTGGGTAGAATATAGATTAGAAAGGTCCAGAACTCCAGAGGAAAATGGTTTCTAACTTTTTCCCACATTTATCACATCCATTTTTAAAGCATTTAGTGCAAAGGAATACCTATTGTATACTTGTTGTTGTTATGATGCTAATTGATGGTGAAGGTAAAGATCGGCAGCAGATATCGTTATTTTATTTTCCCTCCTGTCTCATATCTATCTCAGGGCGCCTTTGTCAACGAGTATGTGGGCGAAGTGATCGACGAGGAAGAATGCCGTGCCAGGATCAGACATGCTCAGGAGAACGACATCAGTAACTTCTACATGCTCACACTGGACAAGGTGATTCCTTTTGGCCCGTGTCCCTCATGCAGAATGAATAGATACAAATCGCAATGCAAATAGACTAAGCCACTTTGTTTATCAAAACCAGGACCGGATCATCGATGCCGGGCCCAAGGGGAACCAGGCTCGCTTTATGAACCACTGTTGCCAGCCCAACTGTGAGACCCAGAAGTGGACTGTGAATGGGGACACTAGGGTGGGGCTGTTTGCTCTTCAAGACATCCCAAAAGGTTAATACAATGTACATTTTGTTGTGCCAACCAAGATGCATGTTTCAATAGGGTGTAGAATATATCACTGTATAAAATAAAGTGAACTTGTGTTGTGGACAGGGAATTGCATGCCTTATCCAGGACCAGCAGACATTTAAGTATAGCTGCTTACAAGCAGAGTTGTACCTGCACTATGCAAATTCAAATAAAGTGTACACAGTTGGACAAAGGCAATACATGTCTATACAAACTCCTGGCAACCACCATATTTGTGGTGCGGGGACCTTCTTTTGCATTGCCCATCAGTTGTCATATTATATACACTACTTCAAATGACTATACCTTCATGTATAGTCTACATTTAAGGTGTGCTGCTAATTCAGTATGTTCAACAGGGGTGGAGCTGACGTTCAACTACAATCTCGAATGTCTTGGCAATGGGAAAACTGTCTGTAAATGCGGAGCGCCAAACTGCAGCGGTTTCTTGGGTGTCCGACCAAAAGTAAATACATTTCAATCCATTGGATAGTGTACAGTACCGACAATCTCCAGCCAGGTTTAGAGCATGCATTTAGAGGTTCTCCTCCATGTCCTCCAGAACCAGCCACCGGCAGAGAAACTAAAAGAAAGGAAGAAGAAAATCCCAGTGAAGAAGAAAACTAAGCCGGAGGTTACCAAAGAGAGGGAAGACGAATGTTTCAGCTGTGGTGATGGCGGACAGATCGTGTCCTGTAAGAAGCCTGGCTGCCCCAAGGTTTACCATGCCGACTGTCTCAACCTGGCCAAAAGACCTGCAGGTACGAAATACAGTTGAACCAGCTCTATATGACTTTCCTACACACACACACACACACACGCACACGTGGCCAGCCAGGATAAGAAAACAAAGTATGGAGAAACTTGGATTACAACACTCGCAGTGTGATATCATTTTCTGCTCAGGATGCAGTTACTTCATGCATACATCATCATTTTCTCGATTACGTTGTTTTTGTGATTTTTAGGAGCTTAAATTTAACTTGCAATTAAAATTCAATTAACTGCACAGCCATAATCTATAGAGCACTTTTAAACAGGGATTGGTAACATACATCCATACAATCGACACCAGAATAAAGAGCATCTACAACGCACATTGTTCTGGGGTCACTATTACAGTCCAGGGCCCTCATTAATGCGTACGAACAGAAGTGTGCGTTAACCATGCATGCGATCATTTCTACGCAAAAAGTGGGATTCATGAATTTGTACTTACACTTGAGAAGTGCGTACATTTACGCAGACCTCCGACCACGTGTACGCACAGCACCTTGTGGTAGAAAAGTCCAACTGCTTGTGAAATACCATCCACCAAATGGAGAAGAGATTGACAGTACTAGACAAATCATAAAATGTGATTTGTTTTTTCTTGTATGTATTTTCTAGACACTTAGCCATCTCAGGATACTACTGAATTGATAAACATCAAACCATTAAGCTTAATTGAATAATATCCTTCATTAATATAGAACATGTTAAAAGGTTTTATTTTTCTGCTTGCAGAACGTTGTTGGTAAAATAATACATTGTTAACAAATATCTCAGGCCCTGCCCCCTTATCCAGTTTCAGTGAGTTTTCAGTGAGATTTGTGATTAATCTAACATTTAAAATTATTTGAATTTTAATGTTAGTGTCAGAATGTCTCAAACAATATTTGTATGTGTTATTGCACCATTACAGAAGGTTCTACACTAAAAAACTATTTTATATACTGACGTGACAATTTAACTTAATGTCAATTGGGCAGTTTGCGCTCATGCACAATGCACATGCAGTAATATTTATGGTGTTAGGTTTATTATTTGCTGTTACTCAGTTAACCTCCAAAATGTATGGCTTACTTTGTTTACACTTCAGTGACCAAAAGTAATATTTCTTCATCCTTATTCTTTCTTTTATTCTTATTTGATATCTTCATGTTGGCGGACAGAAATTAACAACATTTCTTAGAGCTTTAAAGGGAAGGTTTGTGACCATAAATAGTAATTTAGGGCGTTTCTTTATTTAAATAAGGCTTCACGTGCACTTGCACAGCACTTTAGAACGTGTCTGATTTATCAAGTGAAACTACGTACAAACGTGCATAAATAAAGCATACGAGCGATTGATAAATCCCACTTTTTTTTGTACTTGCAAACATTCTAAATTTGCCTTGTACTCACAAATTTAGAAGAGTTCTACGCAACATTAATAAATGAGGGCCCAGGACTATCCCTAAACTGGCCAGTGTTAAAGGCAGGGTCAGTCATTCTTGAGAACACTTGCTAACTTTGAGCTCAAATCTAAACCAACTCCCTCAGAAGCTCCGCCCCACACACATGGAAACACATTTGCGAAGACGAGCTGCATTGTTAGCGGTGTTCGCCACTTTGTGTGTTTCTTTTTACGGAGCCAGGGCTGTGTAGAAGTGCCGGAATTTTTTTTCTCAGCACGCACAGAACTGATTAGCCTACAATTATCTTAAAATAGCTGACTATACATTTGAATGCTCAGTGGGAAGTTCTGTTTGCTATATGAGTGGTGTTCTCCCATAGGGCGCTGGGAGTGCCCCTGGCACCAGTGTGACGTCTGTGGCAAAGAGGCGGCCTCCTTCTGCGAGATGTGCCCCAGCTCCTACTGCAAGGAGCACCGCGACGGCATGCTCTTCATCTCCAAGCTGGACGGCAAGCTGTCATGCAGCGAGCACGACCCGTGCGGTCCAGACCCGCTGGAGCCAGGTGAGATTCGTGAGTACGCGCCCTCCGCGAGCTCCGATCTCGCCACCTTGCCTCTCCCCGAGGCCCGGGCCCAGGCCCAGGCTCCGGAGACAGGGTCCCCGTCTACCGAGGGCCTCCCCCTACCTCCGGTTAAGCCGGAACCCCCGCCCCGGCTCTACATCAACGCTAAGACGGCCACCACCCGCTTCATCTCCCCCAGCAGGTCCTTGGTGGGGGACCGGGCAGAGGGAGCCTCCACCCCTACCTCCTACAAGGAGGAGGAAGAGCTGGTGATGGAGGAGGAGGACGACGAGCAGGAGGAGGACGAGGTGGATGAGGTGGAGGATGGGGTGGAGGATGGCGAGGTGGATCAGCTTGAGGTGGAAGAGGTCGACGATGACGATGATGATAGTGATGATAGCGATGATGATGATGATAGTGATGATGAAGATGACAACGACAATAATGATGATGATGATGATGAAGACGAGATGGAGGTCGTTGAGTATGAACAGCAGTACGGAGGGGAAGTGGAGGACGAGGAGGGGTTTGACTCTTTGGAGGGCTACGTAGAGGAAGATGATGAAGGGGAGGTAGAGGAGGTCGATGAGGAGGACTGGGGAGAGGTGGAGGACAACGATGAGGATAAATGACTAAGACTCCTCCCCAACAGACCCTCTCCTCCCTAGTAGGTCATCCATTCCTATGAAAGGCTCCAACCCGCTGAAAAGACTTAAGCGGAGCTTGCGTGCCCTGCCTTCATTGGTACTGCAATGCCTTCTCATCCCCTGAACTGTGAACTAGTGGTGGTGGGGGGGGGGGGTGTGTATTGGTGCTAAGGCTCAAGGACAGATCCATGTAGTCCCCTTTTTTATGTTTTGTTTTTTGTCAATAATGTTTATTTGTCTGGTGCTGTTTGTGTTTGTTTCATTTTTAGTTTATTCTCAACGTTGTTTACATGTTTTAGACTATTTTCTTTTTTATGTTTGATATACAAAAAAGGAGAAATGTCACCCGATCACATGGGCATCCTTTCATGTTTTTGTTTTTGTCCTTTTTTATAAGTACAAGGTTGATCATCAAAGTATGAATCATGATCATTGTTATGAACACACAGCATTCTACTTGATGGTTATGAAGAAGGCAAGAATAAACATTTTTGAAATATGAACAATGCAGAGCTTCTCGTATACATTGTAATTTTTCTCTTCTAAACTGACACACGTGTACTCTGGGTAGATCTGTTTAAAAGGTAGGTGGATAGCAAATTATGGGAGTGAATAGTAAGGGGAACCATCTGTTAATCTTACATTGCCCTGTTGCTTATAAAGAATGTAGCTGTCATAACATGACCTTGAATTTAGGTGTCTCAATTAGTACTTTGGTATATTACATTAGCTACGCAATATGCACACACTACTGTACTTTGGGCTCCCTTCTTTAAAAATGAAATAATGAAAGGATTTAAAGTAGTATTAGCCATTAGCTTAGATCCAGTCTATTTGTTTGAAAAGGTCTGTTGCCATTGTTATGTGTTTCAGTTTACATGTCTGTAAAATAATCAAGCAATATTAACCATATATTGAGATATGGTACAAAGAACCGTGGTTTTCAAGTTTAGCGTATTATACCTCAAATGGCATGGTGCTGAAATTCACATAGACATCGTCATAGCAAGGATCTTTGAAATTACAATTTCAAAGTTTTGTGAGGCTGCTATGGTAAAACTTGAGTAGAATGCTTTTCATTCTATGACTGTCAAAGGTCCCACAAAATTGACATAATGTTCCAGGATGCAATGAATCAAGACTTTAAAATGCATACTTGGTTACCATTTAAATATAATAAAACAAAATGCATTTGCTCTTACATTGGAGATACACGGCACTTCAGTGTTTTTGCATTGAATTTACATTTGGATGGAAAGTTACACAATTTGCATTATTTATAGTTTTTATGACAAGGCATCTGTATTTCCAGGTTTTATTAAATGAACTATGGTTTGCAGTTTTTCCAACTTGATGTTCACATATTTACACTTGTACACCAGTTTACAAGCAGAACATTATTGAAATATGTGAAAATAGGTGCTATAATATGAAACTGTTTGAGAGGCCAAAATCAAAAGTGACAGGTTACAAGTGACAGGTAAAAAAAGAAGTTTCATATTACATTACTGAATTACTTTACTGTGGCTGTTAACTGCTTCTGAGCACTACATTTTTATTTAATGTATGTTTCTTGATTGTCATGCTAGTATCTTGCCTTGAAATATAAACATGTTTTTCTTTTCTTTTTTATCACCTAGTTTTGTATCAATTAAAATATTTTTTTTTTGTGTATGTGATGACAATTCCAAATGGGTCGAATAAATTCTAATTTTGTCTTTATAGGATTAAACATTTCTCTTATCAAAATTAATTGTAGACATGTTGACATGCCAGTCCACCAGATGTCGTCCTTAGATATTCAGTCATTTAAACTTCAACGACAACGTGACGTAACATTAAACAACATAAAATGGCGACGACTCTGTTGCTTTTATAAATGTTCTCATAATAGCTAATTATTTAAATAAAATAACACATCTAAGTAACGTTTGTATTCGTAACAAGGTAAGTCACACAAAGAGTCTCTTAAATATCTATAGTTTCAAATGTCTGCCGTGTATTGTAATACAAATATTGTAATCGTGTACGGTACAGCTTTCAACGTTGCCGTACTTTACTATAACTTGAGAGGTTATTTTGTCTACTACAGTGAACATATATGTAGGGGTACGCTAATATCTCATGTAACGTTGGTGTTGCTAATAAAGAATTACATTATCAGACACTGTAGTTATGCTCGAAGAAGCACCGATCCCGCCCGGCTCTGAAGGGCTAGCTCCCGACGGGCTAGCGGGCCTCGATGAGCCTAAAAAGATGACCCGAGAGGATTGGAGGAAGAAAAAGGAGCTTGAGGAGCAAAGGAAACTGGGAAACGCCCCGGCAGAGGTGGACGAGGAGGGAAAGTAAGTTTGGGCCTTGTCATCGGCAGCCATGTAGGCTACTTTGCTCGTTTTTCTGAAGTGTTAGCAGAGAAACGCTAATCAGAATGTACACAATACATTGGATCTACAATGTAGCATAGCTAGTGCAAACAGTCATATCCTGTGAATCTTGTTCTTTTATCCAGGGACATTAATCCACACATTCCGCAGTATATTTCATCAGTGCCGTGGTATATAGACCCTTCCAAAAGACCAACTCTAAAACATCAGAGACCTCAGGATGAAAGGCAACAACAGTTCTCATCTATTGGAGAGTGGTACAAGAGGGGCGTGCAAGAAGTAAGCTTGCTAAAACAGTAACTATATTATTGTACTCGATCTGTAATTGCATGATATTGGAGTCAAGATAAACATATTTAACTTTTTTTTTTTTTTTTTTTCACTTTTTTTTTTTTTTTTAATACAGAAACCTATGGTCACAAAATTCCGTAAGGGTGCTTGTGAAAACTGCGGTGCATTGACACACAAGAAGAAGGATTGCTTGGAGGTATTAATAGTTCATATTTTCTCTGAAGCTAAGCTTTATAGTTTTGCTATTTATTAGGGCTGGCCCCAAATATTCGATTATTCGTTTGTTGGGTATGTATTCAATTTCAATATTGGGATTCGAGTATTCGTTTTTTCACATTATACATGCATGTTTTCCCATTAATCCCTACTGTCTCCA
>JAODLL010025253.1:0-24620 GCA_026546735.1 Forbesichthys agassizii
CCCCCCCCCCCCCCCCCCCCCCCCCCCCCCCCCCCCCCCCCCCCCCCCCCCCCCCCCCCCCCCCCCCCCCCCCTCAAACGACCCTGATTATACAAATCCGGGTGGAACCCCCTTGTAGGGGATTAAAGCCCGTTCGCACACACAGACACAAATAGACGTGCTGTACAACACACACAGTCGTTCTGTTGCCACAGCACATGTTGAATTGCCCCTGCCTGCAGCCCCGTATAACTGCCTCTAAATCCCTGGCAGATTGACTCCAAGTGTGGCCAGAGTAAAGCTATGGGTGGGTGGGTGGGTGTAAGGAAGGGAGGAGGCAATCTGAATTGGCCTAGTGGTTGACGCCAATGTGATAAGCATTACTTGTTTATTTTACTGAAGACTGGAATTAGTTCATCCTAGTTTTCACTGGCGGGAAATAACAGGACGTTCTGTTTTCTTCATCTCTGTCATTGGCTATGACTTGCATATTTTCTGCAACTACAGTGGGAAAATAAAGTCTGTAAAAAGTCAATGGAATACGACAGCTTTCCAAAACACAGTGCAGTTATGTCTTGTGACCAGATGGGGTGTCAATATGCAAATGTGTCCTAAACAGCTTTAGCTGTCATGAATAAGGCCCGCTTGCTATTAAACAGTAGCTATATGGCCAGAGCGTAATAGTAATACATTTGACTGATTACACCGAAACACTGTCTGGGTGTGTACAACAGACCAATCAATGTCAATAACTCAAAACACGTGATAGTGTACGGGGGATAAAGGTCCTACCCATTACAAAGGTACAGGCTGTTTCTCAATTCTAAGAACGCTAGCTAGGCACTTGTGTTATTGAGAGGTACGTTCTTGCCAAGTGTCCTTCAGAGAATGTTCTTGCAAGAACGCGAGGACATATCTAGATTATATATACATATCGTTCTTGGGTATCGTTCTAGGTTAATGCGCAATACCTAGGGATGACAACACTAAACGCTTGATAGCCGGCGGGGTATCATAGCTGTCCCGGTCTGATAGCAGGACCTCACATCTACGAAATAATTGTAGCAAATTAGACTCCATCTTGATAAATCGATCATAGATTTGAAGTTATATATAATATATTCTTGCTTCAAAAACTCTTAAAACAGCATTTTAAGACACAATAACAATAGTATTTCGTATTGCCAGTATTGTTGTGTGTTTTCTCGACTGCCATTGCTGTTTGTTTATTTGAAATGCATTCTGGGATATTCCACGGACAAGTTCATTCACAAGTCACTACTGGATGCATCCTTGGTAAAAAAAACGTTAATCAATAACACTTTCTGGTATTTTATCCGTTCTTGGCTATATGCAAACTTGTGAATTGGAAGAGTACTTGGTTGTGAATGATGATGTTTCACAAGTCCGCAAGAACAGAAAAGATATTGCAAAACAGCCACAGTATTTGTTAGTTAGAATTAGTGAGCATCATATCAATTATTCCATTCAATAAGTGAAAATGGTCAGATGGACTCAATGTCCCCTTAATAAAAGGAATGCATATAGCACAATGGAGAAAATACATACATACAATGCAGAACATACATTATGTAGTGTTTGGATGAATTGTTAGAACACACTGGGAAATGTGCTTGCATCCACCACAGAACACACATAAGATTGTGGTTGTATTGGCCAGCTCCTAGTATCCATCAGTAATAAACTGTGGTTGAAGTGGGCAGCTCTGGGTATCTTCTAGTAAAAGACTGTGGTTGTATTTAAAATACCCCAGGGTCCACCAGTAGAAGAATGTGGCTGTATTGGGCAGCTGCCAGCATCAGACAGTAGTAGACTGGGCAGCCCCCAGTATCCACCAGTAAAAGACTGTGGTTGTATTTAAAATACCCCAGGGTCCACCAGTAGAAGAATGTGGCTGTAGTGGGCAGCTGCCAGCACCAGACAGTAGTAGACTGGGCAGCCCCCAGTATCCACCAGTAAAAGACTGTGGTTGTATTTGTCATCTCCCAGTGGTTGTGCTATGCAACCCCCATCATCCACCATCAGAAATGGTCAGCTTGCAGTACACCAGTAGCATTATGCAGCCCCCAGTCCACCAGTGTTACAGTGGGGGATTCCCAGTGTCCAAGAACCTGAGCCGCTCTCAGGGTCACAGCATGTGAAAGCAGCGCATGTACTGATAGAACATGAGCGGTTCACACAGAGAGCAGAGGACAGATGGTGTCACAGTAAGCCTTTAGTGCAGCAGGCCATGGGGAAGCCTGAATGGCAGGATATGCTTAATGTCAAACCACCCAGACACAAGCTGAAGCAGAATGCACAGGGCAGCGCACCTCCCTACAAATGTGGGGGTGTGTGTGTGTGCGTGCGTGTGTGCGTGCGTGCATGTGCGTTTAACTGTGTTGAGGTTGTTGCAAAATAAACCCTGATTTAAGTGGTTGTGTACTGTATATAATATGATTAAGGCACAGTAGTGTGTGTAATTTAAAAATAGCTTCACGTACAGCGTATGTGTGAACTTGCTGTTGTTTCAAGCTATTGACAGCAGTTATGTAGAAGCTATGAACAGACATGAATGTATGGTGCTACACACAAGACAGTTTGAATATCATACTGTTAGTAACATGTTTTGCCAGATTTTTAGGTCTAATTTCGCCCGATGTTGGCAGTAGACAGAGCTGTAAATGTTCTTTGTAATAGTTCGGGATCTATGTTGCCATTTGTTGATAGTTCCAACAGCGTTGTCTGAACTATCCTTTTAACACTGCATTGTGGCGGTGGTCCCATTCTCATTTTAGGAGTGGGACTCATTTCTAAATGATAGTAGTGGTGCTGCTGTGTTTAGTCTGTTTTCTATGTCTTAAATACAAATGATTAAAGTCTGTTGTACATGGATGTGTTCCTGCAACAAAGAATGGACTATAGAAGAAGTACTAATTTGTGTTCAATCTTTTAAAACAAATTGATTAACTTGATGTTATTCCCGTATTTTTTTTACTTCTATAGTTTCTTTGTTGTTTCCTAATCCTAACTGTCTTTACTGTGTCATTCTCAGTGTGGAGCCAGAATCCTTGGGTTGCTTTCCTGATGGAATGCATCAAACTGCACGAATGTGTTTGTCTCAAATAAGTATTTATATACACTAAACCATGCTTTATTAAGCAATGTACCGTGACAGTCAAACAAAAATATATTTGAAAGGTCAGCTTTGTTAATATTAACAAGGTTAGATTTGGACATTGTGTAACAGGTTTAAAATAAAATGACGGTGAGTTAAATGCTACCATTCAGAAAACATCACTGTGATGTGTTAAAATAAAAGTGGCATTGCCACTAGACTTGAGCCTACAGTAACTTGTGCTGGGTGATTCTCTGCCTGATGGCATTATTATTGTGTCTGCTATGTGCACACGGAACCATGCAGAGATGTTTTGTTGCTGTCTGTTTATGTTAGGACTGCAAGTGAGGACACTGCTAGTCTGCTAGGCGACTGTGTGTGTGTGTGTGTGTGTGTGTGTGCGCGCGTGTGTGCGTGTGTGCCTGTGTGTGTGTGTGTGTGCGTATGCTTGCTTGTGTGTGTGTTAGTGTGTTAAAATCCTAGGCCACATGACTCTGGGGTAATCATGTTAGTGACAGGGTTAATAAGTCCATATTGGCCAAATGTAGACTCTCACACACTGAACTTCCTAAATGGATTTGAAAGGAAATGTTTGGCCAACAATGCAACAACATTGTAAGTAAAATATGAAATTTGATTGTAGAAAGTTGATTATAGATAGATATATACTGTAGATAGATAACAAAAATTGGTAAAGACCCACATTTTCCAGAAAGCTTTGCTTATATATTTGTTTATGAAATTTACTTAATAATTATAAAAAATATACATATTATTTGGCATATTAGTTATAAAAAATACAATGTATTATTATTAGATAGACAAGAATAATTACATTTGCAGGAAAAAATAAATAAATTTTCCCTGCTGGTAGGGAGGCAGTCAGCAGATGTAAGAAGAACGACAAATAACGCTGAGAGAGTCAATAATGTTTCAGCATTATTTAATTTGGGAAATATCTGTCATATTGCATTGTGTTAACTACCAAATGAAAACCTGTCTGTAGAATTGGATTTCTCATATTTGTTAGCAAAGGAAATGTTATTTTGTTGGTTGGGCCCACATTAATAGAACATAGTTCCAATAAAGCCAGTATTTTACATCAGGCGATGGGGAAAAGGTTGTTATTCACATACTGAGGGCATCTCCAGATATGATAAGTGCCTTAAAGTGACACATAGATGCATGCACATACACACATACACACACACACACACACACACACACACACACACACACACACAGGGCATAAACAAGAACAGCTACACAATACAGGCCTACACTGTTTCCCCTGGTTGCATATATTTGCATATTTCTCACTCAAACACACACGCATGCACATTTATTCCATATATTCACACTGTTTCTCTTTGTTTCTCTACCTTTCCCTTCCAATTCTCACTTCCTCAGTGAAACCTTCAACGTAGTTCCGTTATCTCTCTCTCTCTGTTCTCATTTGCACCTCTTTCTAATTATATTTTACTCTCTTGCTTTCTCTCTAATTCCTCTCAGCGCTTCAGTGTTTCTGGATCTGTCTAGCCGGTGTCTCTAGCTGGAGGTGTCGCCCTGCACAGTCACGTGTGTGACGTAGGGCTGGGACAATCATTCCAGTGGTAATTAGCTAGCGTCGCTACAGGCTACTGAGGAGCCAGCAGGCAGAGCCACAATGAATATGAATGGCAGGCGGTTCAAAAGAGGGCCACGAGTTCAAGAGCTGGCTACCGCACGCACACACACACACACACACCAGGCGTCTGCTTGAGGCTTTCCACGCGGGATAGGACTGAGGAAGATGGCCAACACACACTAATGACATGTGACTAACTGTTACTTTTCCCGATGTGCACAAATGGGGAAGGGAAGAGGTATCAGAGGTCAACTTTGGGGCAACCGGCCTCTGTTAAAAACCATCCTGACTTTGCAAAGCTATGACTCAAAGGTACGGCTCGACCCGTCGATTTGCTACTCATTTAGTCAGCGAGAGCTCAGCATCCAGAGACAGCTAGAAAACAATTACAGTAAGGACGTGTTTAAAGCAGCTTACAGAGAGTCTTGATAATCATAGAGGTGGAGCATGCAAAATTAGAGTGCCAATATTCCCATTATTAATGGCCCATAGAAAACAAATGCAAAGCTTCCTTGTACGCCACACATTTGATGTCTGCTTGTGTAAGCCACACCTGGAACATCTCACACGGTGTCTGTAAAAACACGTAGGTGTCTTTTGTGTCGGTAAGGAGGACGGGCGGGCATTTAATACAGGGCGATACATAATCCGGTAAGATGTCACCACTTCACTGTGGAGCGCTGCACAGAGAGAGAGAGGGGGGGTGGGGGGGGGAAGAGAGAGACAGAGGGGGGGAGATGAGGTGGAGAGAGCACGATCTTGTATAACACACTGTCTCTCTCGCTCCGCCACTGCTGTTTGTCAGTGGCGTTGTGGAGAATTAATTGTAGCTGATAAGGCAATCTTTTTGTCTGTTCCTGTTCCCTGTCACAGCCCTCTCTGTGTGTGTGTGTGCCTGCGCGTGCACGTGTGTGCACGTGTGTGTGTGCCTGCGTGCGTGCGTGCGTGTGCGACAAGACTGCTGATGACATAAAGACAGTGCTATTCTGCTAGACTTAATCCAATTAGAAGGTTAAACAAAGGAATGCAGTGAATAGTGGCTCGCCCATCAGCATGAGAGAGAGAGCGAGAGATTGAGAGAGAGAGAAAAAGACAGCGATTTAGAGAGAGAGAGGGAGAAAGAGCGGGGGGAGCGTGTTGGGGAGGGGGGTGCAAGACAGGAAACAATCTATCAAGCCCCCCTCACTGTTTCTCTCCATCCCACCCGCTCACTGGAGTACTTCCTCTCTGTTGACCTTTACTCTTCCCTGCTCCCAGCTCTCATTGGTTGCTGTCCACGCGCTGTGAAGGGAAGCCTCAGAGGCAGTGAGGCGCTTTCTTTGTATTTATTCCCCAACCCCCACCCTGCAGTAGCTTTGTAGCAATACACTACTTACAAATAACTGTCCTGGGGTCAGCACTGCTGCTCACTGGTTCAGTGGTTACAGAAAAAGCATAAATGTAGAGAAGCACAAAAGATATTCAAGAGATAACATCATTAGATGGTACATGTGAGGTTGGTCGAGCGGCGATGGCACAAAAAACTGAGGCACATTCACTTCTGCAGTCCAGGCGTAGTTTATTCATTAATTAGTTTATGGAAGGTAGAGCACAGGCCTAATAAACCCAAATATAACTGATAATACAATTTTACAAAAAGAATATGAACGCCAAACAAAAACTCTACAAAATAAACTACAATTTGGCAATGCCCTTTCAACTGACTACGGCCCCCAGTAGCTCCTATACTTGTTTCTTGTTTGCAGGTCAAATCCGACATTTAAAATACAATAGTAACAAATTATACACATTTTAATTTAGTATATAGCATGGGATAGCCCCGTGACAGGTAGGCCTGGGCGATATGAAAGTAATATCAACATTTTTTGGAGCTGAATGGCAATACACAATATATATCTCGATATTTTGTTGATGGGTTAAATGCTCAGTTGTAAGAAATACAAATGCCTTACAAGCCTTTGTTAATTATAAAGTGCAAACTTTCCTCTACACGTTAATGAAGAGTTTATCAAAATGTAAATTAAAAATGACATATCGGTAAACACAAAACCAAAACAAAAATCTCCATACTACAGTTAACAAGATAACTAAACTTGTTTGACTGTCTACGTACACAGCTTTGCAATTATAAATGAAAAATTGTAAAAGGAGTCAACAACGAGAGAGGTATGGTAGTAATTAACTGCACGGGCATTTTAATACTCGAACCACGTGTTTACTTTACACTTCAGGCGTCGCCAAACTTGGAACCTGGAAAAGGCTGGCTGTGATTTATGTTAACTGACGTTCCACTACTTTTATAAAACATTTAAAATAAACATAGGCTATGTACAACTCTAAGAATACCTCTTTAGTTGTGAACACAAACACCTAATGTTTGTGTTCATATTCACTTGTGTCCACTGGCGCAAAGGCGACATGCTGAAGCCCATCAGATGGCAATGGATGTCCTGCTGATCGCATTTTCATTTCAGTATTTGGCAAAGTCGCATCCACTGAAGTATATGGCTTTACATATTAAGCAAAGCTTGAGCTTTGTTTTAAGGCAAAAGCGATGTCTTTCCGGCCTAGTTTTCAGCAGCACTTCATGCAGGTAAAGCATAACAGTTTGTGTCGCTGTTGAAAATGATTGAAGAAAAGTGTTTCCCGTGCATGCTTAACGCACAATTGCTCGTTGCTCTGCTGCTCATGCAACCTTATAAGCCCGAGCTATCTCTGTGATTTAGCTAATGGTTATCCTCTTAAACAAGCTTCTGCATCTTGCTGTCCCGTGCATAAATGTTCATCAATGGTGCGTTGGAAAAGTAAAGTTGTTAGTAAGTAGGGGCGGGGTTAGGAAGTGCAGAGTGAAAGTGAAGATTTGCTAGAACTTACTGCTACTCTTCGGGGGAACAAACGAGTTTACAAACAAACACGCATCTCTCATATATGCACTTGCCCAATGAGCTCCCCCCCCGTGTTGTTGTCTGTGAGATGGAGAGAGCTTGGGAGATAGCAAGAAGTAAAACGCAGAGCACATTTCATGACAGCGGCTTAAAAAAAATGACGTGAAAATGTATACTCGATGTTCACGATATTGTCATTTTCTACATCGTACGGATGCATTCTGCAATACATTAAATGTGTTCGATATATTGCACACCCCTATTACACGGAAAGATAGAAAGTCAGTCAGTAAGCAACATCATCAACGCTAAGACCTGCCACCACCTTTGATCAAACGCACTGTATGTATAGGAACGTTCCTTGATTGTTGTTCGGAAAACACATTGTGGTTGAAACATTACAAAACCAAGGATGTTGTGATTTGAAACACATGCCATTCCCAAAACGGAGCACTGAGTAGCTTGTACTGATCTTTACTCCTCCATAACTCTTCCCCTAAAGTAATTTTCTGTTAATTTAATATACAAACACATCCGGAGCTAAATGTAGTGTTCTATAGGGCACTATGTATGCAATAAAGAAATGAAGAATGATCCATTAACGTGAATATAGTACATGCGAGTACATGCATTAAATGAATGTTGAAAGAAAGCACATGCTAATCTCTTAATATGGTCAGTCTCTAGTTCTTATAATAAGAATGAAATAAATGATTCCGTATCCCCTGACCATCAGTTGCGCCTGTGGCATTACAAAAACGGTTTGGTCTTTAATAAGATCGCAGTCTTGTGTGCCTGGCCGGTCATATGCTTTGTAGCTTGGTTCCCCCTGCCTGGGTCATGCGTTCCATAGAGTCTGGGCCAAGTATTGGTGTGACCGGAACATTAGAGAATTAGATGTCACATTAGTGGTCTGAGCGAGCCTCACAGTGCTCTACAGTGTCTACACATTATTCTCCAGTGACCTTGAATTAGTTCGGGAGCAGAGTTGGACCAACGCTGGTCGGTAGCCTGCTACAACTGACTAACTGAGGGAGGAAACGAGAGGATTATTGTCACAATATAGGATAATATCACCCAGACCCATACTCTCCTAGTTAGACAGCTAGTCCAGTCATCACTGTTATACATGTATGTAATGTAATGTATGGAATAACCTCACTGCTCATCTTTAATGGAACAAACACTTTCTTTAAATCTGTGTGCAGGGTGTGTCTGCGCTGATGTTTCTGAACTGGCTGTAACTAGATGTGTCGATGGCTTACTGTCCTGGCTGGAGCTGGGTCATACCGTATAAGTCATAATATGTGGACGATATAGTTGATGATGTGTTTGAAGACGTGACACAGCGTGGGGATCATATAGGCGATGGTCTATACATGAGATGCACACACTCCATAGTGTATGGATCAGCGGTCCCCAACCCTGGTCTAGGACGGCCGCTGCCCTGCATGTTTTAGAGGTCTCCCTGCTCCAACACACCTGATTCTAATGAACAGCTCGTTATTACGACCAATTCATTGAACTTTGCATGGATGGATAGCAGTGAAGCCAGAGCTGAAAGCAGTGTGTGCAAGGTTTACACTGTATACTGTAGTGACGTGTGGCCAACCAGTCCTATCTTTATATAGTCATATCATTACCACAAAATATGAAATTAAATATTGTGGTATAGCTTTAAGTTGCCCAGTGCTGACTAAGGAAAAGTTTATGACTGTAGGTGCTGGCACACACGCATGCACATACACACACACACACAATGGACAGAGGGCAAAGCAAAGGCCTGAGTGAATTAAGCCTTTTCATTTTGGGTGTGCGGCCTCTAAAGTGCGTGCGTGCGTGCGTGCGTGTGATATACAGCAGAGCAGACGGGCAGTACACCGGCAGCCCAAGTAGACTAAACCATGTGCACGCCCCGCTGCTAGCACGGCTTGTAGGAAGGAAAAGAGTCAACAAGAAGAAACCCAACCTGAGCGACCTCAGCAGCTACAGCTGTGCTCCCTCCTTGTGTGCCTACCTGGTCACTAGCGTCTCGCCATACACACCTTCACACACCCGTCCATCCATCCATCCGTCATCTCTTAATTGCATCCCTCACCCCCCCCACATACACACCTACTGACAGTGTGCCATCGGGCAGCTGGCCGAGCCATTGTATATTTAACACACACACAGGCAAAGGGATAGCTCGTCTATATGCTGTGTTAGTATCTTTACAGTGAAAAGCAAAAGGAAATGTGTTTAGAGTGATAGAGTAGATAGAGTAGATACGCGCGTGCGTTTGCATGCGCGCGTGTGTGTGTGAGAGTTTATATTTGGTCATATTAACTTATTAACCCTGTCAATAACAATACTGTTTGTATCAAATAATTGTGTGCAAGTCTTTTTTGCATCTGTGTGTGTGTGTGTGTGTGTGTGTGTGTGTGTGTGTGTGTGTGTGCGTGTGCGTGTTGTGTGTGTGCTCTCACATGCTTGGCCTGTTCACAGACCCTGTGTAACTTTGATATCAGTCTTCGTAATCTAAGTCATTCTCTTTGCAGCATCTACATCGCACACACACACACACACACACACACACACACACACCAGATGGCTGAATGACACTAGCTCTGCATATTATGTGTGTGGGTTCTCCTATGAACCTTCTTTCAGCGTGGTACAACAATAAGAGCCTATCGGATTTCTTATCTGTCTCTCTGACAGTTTAGATGCCATCTTATCTGGCTACCTATCTTCAGACATCTGTTGTTCTTTCGTCTCACCGTTGGTCAATTATGTTTGGTACCGTACAGCGTGACTCTGTTGCACACGCCTAAAGAAAAACATACTGTACATAAACAGCTTGTCTCTAAAAACACAAAACTAAACTAGCTTTGTAGGGTTCCTTTACTCACTGGCGGCCACTCTGGTGACAAGATGCAACAGCAACATTTTTGAAGAACGAGTTTTTTTTATCTTTGGCTGTAGTCACGAAATCCACTTGAGTGATATTTTGTCCATGGCGGTGAGGCAGAGAACTGCCTGTTACCATAGTAACTTTGTGATATATAAGTCACAGTGCTCCCTGTGCAGTATATTTCCCACCATTGAGCTATAATACAGAGACACATTTCACCAAATTCAAGGGCTCTCATTGCATGTTGTAGTTTCCACTGGGGCTTGAGCAAACCATTGTAATACAAAAAAATATTTAAATGAATATGTTATATTATAAAATGTAAATGTGTTTCCATAAACATATCCCTATTAATCCTTTACCATTGATTCCATTGATGATATTGGTCAACACAGCCAGCATGAAAGACAGATAGGCTAGTGTACAACGTGTTTCCATTATTTTATGCAGAGGGCGAAATAGTGGAGGG
This sequence comes from Forbesichthys agassizii, assembly GCA_026546735.1. Lineage (NCBI taxonomy): Eukaryota > Metazoa > Chordata > Actinopteri > Percopsiformes > Amblyopsidae > Forbesichthys > Forbesichthys agassizii. The sequence continues at coordinate 10,975 of JAODLL010025253.1, forward strand.
TCATGATCGGTGATTGGAGGAGCTCCTCAAGACATCACCTTCACACTTCACAATCAGTGGCCAAGAGTGGCCAATCAGAAATCAGTAGGTCTCCAGAGAGTGGGCCAATCAATATCATGATCATCAACGATGGACTCCCCGGTGTTCACACACTCTCTCACACACACACACACACAGTAGACAGCCTTTTATTTTTCTTGCCTCGGCCTCATTAGCATACGGGTGTTGAAGCATGGCCAGGCTTTCTTGTGGTGGGTTGACAAGCTGGGTATATGGAAACCCACAGCAACCAAGGTAAGGATGATGACTAGGCAGAAACACACACTCCACAACAAACATCTCAAAAAAGCTACTATTAAATTCCACAGTGCTCCAACACCATTATTATAAAATAGTAAACAAAAATACTGTACATTTTGAAGAAAATCTACCAATATTACCTCTGTTAAAGTAGCAGGATTTAACACCACATACAATGATGTTTAATTGAAGTATTCAGGGATCCAATCATGTGAAAATATAGTTTTTCTTTTTTGGAAACTTTACAACAAGTATTCACACTGCTAGAGTGCCCTGATCCTACAATGAATCATAGGAGCCCAGCCCATGATAAAGATGTTTGCAATCTGGCCCTGAATAATATTGTATATCAATCCTGTTTCATCTCTCCCAGCACATTAATAAGGCTGAAATGTCATGTTTCATAGTGTGCGTAAACACAACATAAACACAAACACACACACACGCATTTTAAACACAATAAAGGCAGGCTTTACAGAATACAGTGCATGTCATAGTCATGACAGACCTAAGTGAGTGTGAAATATGCATGTGTCTATCTGATATGGTAGACAGACTGTGTGTGTGAGTGTGTGCGTGTGTGTGTGTGTTATGAACAAACAGATGGGTCAGTCTAGAAGAACAGTTGATGAAGGCTTTACACTGCAGCTGCCCCAATCTACGCATTTGTGCGCACACACACACACACACACACACAATTAGATACCCCTACACACTCAAACCAATCACACAAAGACACAAATGTGCATAGACACGGGAATCACATAAACTTGTAGGGTGAAATCATCAAGAACGTGCGCGCGTGCATGCGTGCGTGTGTGTGTGGTACGTTATCTGAGCAGCTGCTCGGGCATTTCATGGGCATTTTCTTATTCTGCATGAGGATGGCACAGCTGTGCCAATATGAACACACACACTGTGTCATTGGCACAGCCACATGCGTAGATACAGGAAACGCACATTCACATACAATACACACAAGTAATATAGCACACATTCACAACACAAAAGCCCAGCGTGTCTGCGAACACACACACACAGACGCACGTGCCAGCTATGCCAGATGCAAACCAGATAATGCCATGTATATCCAGCAGGTCATCATATCTATACAGACACATGTCCTGATAGGAGGGGTTAGCCAGCTTCTGTCGGGCCTCTGCCACCTGACGCTAGACATCCACATAACAGTTGAATAGCTGCTAGCTGGCTTGTCTGTGTGTGTCTGTGTGTGTGCGCGTGTGTGTGTGTGTGTGTGTGCAGCTTGTTTGTCTGGAAAATGTGGCCGCAGATGCCCCACAAGCAAACTGCTTTGACTGACTGGCAGTAAGGCTGGCCGTATGCAGAGAACGCATTGTGAGTGTTCTGATCTGTACACAATCACATTGTATGCTACTGTAGCTTATGTGGCTAGGGCCAGATAGCATACGCTAACTCCTTTCTCTATTTCGGTTGACTTTACAAGAAAAAAACATTTACATTACATGAGCATTTCTCAATTATCGTTAGTTGCTACATGTACCGTATTGCTTGGCAGAAGGTTTTAGACACTCAATTCTTCACAAACAAAACATGGCTGACGATGATAGCATTTCCCAACTTTACTTTGCCGTGACGCTAACAGAACCATCACTTGTGACTGATGTGTCAAAGTTTAAGAGCTGTGATTAGGATACATCTTCTATCCTCCGGATACAGATAAAATTCCTTTTATCCAAGCCTCATCAGCGTGCTAATATATCCATCTAGCTCCCTATGCCATGTCCCAAATCCATTAAGATGGAGCCGCGATACTCCGGAGGGAAACTACAGATAATGCCCTGCTCAAGGACACACAGAACCTACAACTACATCTGCACATTAGCATGGCTGGAACAGTTTCATATTAGTATAGCTCCCAAAGGGACAAAAGGGCTCTCGGAGTGTGATTCTGCCCACTATAAAAGTATTCAAGAGATTTCCATCACACTGTACTGTTCAAATTTCCCCTAACTAACCTTAGTGGCAAGGAAACATTCTATATGCAGATTGAAGTATGAAGTATTGTTTTCAGAAGTTGAATAAGGGAGTTAGAATTTAAATATATACAGTATGTGGGTCTGGTAGCATTTTGTTATAGATCTGTTATACTGTATTATATTATTAGTTTATTTGTCACATTTCATCACAATATCGGCTTCCTAAGAAGGTTATACTATAGGTATTTTTTACACCATTCCAAAGCCAGCAAATGAAATGGTCACATTTGCAACATTGTTTAAAGTCCAATATTAAAAGCACATTAAACATGAATTACCAATGAATCCCAGTGCACACAAAAATGATTGAATTATTATAAGTAAAGACAGCAAACAAAAAGAAGATGGTCCGTAGAAATGTCCTACGCCGTCCAGAGAAGAGGCTTTTATCAGCCATATTAAAACTGTGGTTTAGGTGGACAGGGTCTTGACCACACAGAAGATAGATATAGTTTATCTATACACTATATCTATGGAGTAAGTCATCATAGGTTACGTGAGCCAATGTACTAATGGCTAGAGAAAGGGGAAGAGAAGGAGAGTGGGAGATTAGGAGAAAGGATAGTATGCCATGCCTCAAACAGGTACACAGATGGGGCAGGCAAGACATTCTCAAGGGGAGGATGATTTGCGGGCATCCGTCCAAGATCAGTTGAGAAAGAGTTGAATTGAAGTGTTGAAGATGATGCGTTAAAAAAAGAACATTTGGATAAAGACTGAAGGGGGTTGATAGAAGCTACTAAAGTACTGTATGTGGGCTAGCTATACTAGCATGGAGGCAAAAATCTGTCTAATACTCAATCCACTAAGCAGCACATCAGTTTTTGTGTGTTTTTTTAGTTCAAGTACACAGAAACATTTACAGTAGTTACTTTTTTTTCCACTATACAAATAGGGTGACCAGATGTCCTGCTTTTTTATCAGCATTTTAATCAGTTTTTCTGCATCCCACATAATAAGACGATGTCCTGAATTTTCATTTGATTTAATTTTCGTAGGTTTCTAAAGCTTTTCTAATATCTGGCATTTGTCCTATGGCTGTCAAAAAAGCAGCGAAGACTGTGGCTTAAACCGAGTCACAATAGTCTCGGTCCCCTCTCGGATCCACATACATTCAGGAGCCGCATTTCCAAGTTTGTACGAAACATGTGCAGGAAGGTTTTGTGTTGCTGGATCAGGAATATAATCCTGATCTGATAATGCATGCAATATTCCATATTGCCGGTGTCATGACAAAAAGTTATTGCCCGATAGAAAGTGGCACCTGGAAGGAATCACATGCTGTCAGCAGCCCGGTCAATTTTAATAGAGACGCACGGGGAAACGAATCAGAGAGAATATAACATCTTTGTTCGTTCAAAGATGTTATATTCTCGCTGATGCCAAACACATGATTCACTTTAATCTTAATGGCGATATGTTGAGATTATGCAGCCTTCTTGTACCGCACTGATGTTTTTTACCAGCCGGTATAAACTACGGACTATTGGAAAAAATGCCTGGTAGCCTGGCTACCACTACGGTACCGGTTGGTAGCAAACTGAACTGAACATGATTTTGCATGTTTGTTTTTTTTATTACCTACTGACTAGCCACCGCTGGAAACCCGAACTGAACATGGAAATATATGAAAAACAAAAAAGGAAAATGATTTGGCCTTTTTTGAGTAGAATCCAGGTAAACCCCTCTTGTAGCAGTATAGACTTTGTGTAGGAACTAGGAAGCTGCACAAAATACACATAACTTGACGCATGTTCACGTATCTCCAGCAAGCACATGAATTATATTAACACCATTTTTTTAGCCATGCTGTTTGTTGGCGACTTGGCTTGTTAATAACATGAGTAGCAAACAATAGTAACCTACCATAACTTACGTAGCCTAGCTATCTTTTTTTTTTTTTACATAAAAATGCCTCCAACCCGATGACATAACATTGAGCAAACTGCGGGTAATACACGGGTTAATAGTCGGGAAATTACTGTAACATGTCCCACATTGTCCCACATTTGGTTTGTTAAGAACTGGTCACCCTATATACAAATAATGTGAGAAAACATATACCGCCATGCAGATCTAAGAAACCTACCATTTTCAACATACATGGCTACATACACTTATATTATTATTTGACTGTACAACCTCAATATGATTAAGTTTGATTTTCACAGATGCTGTTGTGTTTATCTGATCTCTAGGAATTGTGCATTAGGACAATTTGGGAGACATACATACCCATAAACCTAAGATTATCAATCATCATCACCAGTCGGGTATGTTTGCCTTTAACCAGACTGAACACCCGATAAGCTGCTTCAATCAATGTCTTCCATTTTAAATGCTAGCACTAATTAGCATGTGCATGCTAAATTACTTCCCATTGCGTGTTTACTGATTAAGCTTTATCATTGTGACAGCTAGCATCACCAATACAATTATGGTTAGCTGGGCACTGGTTTGGCTAGCACATGTGTGACAGTGTCACCTGTACACAAACCAATAATGAGATATCCATTGAAAAGAAAGAAAGAAAGAAAATGTGATTACAAACTGTACATACAGTAGGTAAGGTAACGTCTGGACAACCTCTCCAATCCCAGGCAGAGTGATAGAGTCCCTAGTCTAACTCCTCTCTATCTTATGCCAACTAAGTGCCTGCCTGCCTGTCAATCAAGATGTTGGCACGGCTTAGCTCAGAAACACCATATTCCAATTGGACCCGTCACTCAGGCCATCTTGCCAGATAGAAAGGAAAGAAAAAAGATAATTGGATTTGCTGCTAGCAGCAAAATGATGAAATGACATGAAATCATCCGCTAAAAAAACACACACACACACACACATATGCACCTACGCACTTTACCAGAAAAAACTCTGCATCTCATTCTTTGTTTCAAATGTGGAACTACTTCAGGCAGTGGAAGGATCCTTTTTATCCAGTGGGCACAGTGAGAGCACCTTGTTCTCCCAGGTAGATAAAAGAGCAGACAGAATGAAGGAAATGAAAGGATTTCCAGTTCTTTACAGGGATCTGAAGAGGTGTTCTCCATGTTACTGGCAGCCCTCTGTGCGATTCCATGCTGTTCAAACCCCTTCAGCCGCTGCCTACTCCTAACACGGTCTTACTATCAAGCTGTGTTAAAAGTAAGTTTTCCCCGCCACTTTACAGTGAATGTTTATACATATTGATAGTGCCTGGGGAATAGATGCTAGGTCAGAGTTCCCCAATCCTGGTCCTGGAGGGCCGCTGCCCTGCATGTTTTAGATGTCTCCCTGCTTCAACACAGCTGGTTCTAATGATTGGATCATTATAACGAGCTATTCATTTGAATCAGGTGTGTGTGCAGGGAGACATCTAAAACAAAATGAAGAATCGGGCTATTTGTGAAATCATATTTTAATAGTGAACACCAGGGTAAGCTACTATGACACGCACACAAGAAAGACTGCTGTACGCATTTGTTGTGTTCCCCGTCTAAAGATAGCAAGAAAGAAAATCTCTCTTCCTTTCTAGTCATGCACTTCCCTCATCAAATATTATGCCGCAGAATTATAATTAACATTAACATATTATCAAATTACTATTGTCACTATACACACAAACTGCAAGTGTGTCTTTGACAAAATAAATGAACAGGCAAACAATACCACTGAATCCAACTCACTGAAAAAAGCAATTGCCACAGAATATTTCCCGGTTCAGACACATTTTGACCAGATTTGGTTGTGGCTTTGGTTCCAGCTTCGGGCCCGTGCGTGGTCCATTGGGAACAACAAACGGTGACTTTACTCTGTGTAGTGTGACATAATCAAAGACCAGCGATGTGGCTAGTCATTCAGACGCCTCGCGACGTCCCGACGAAAAGACTAACATGTCAGAATGTATTTGTATTTTATCACCTAGATGTATTAGACATAGTGCTCTCTGTTGCACATATAAATTCTGGCTATCGGAGAAAGAGGGACTGCTGTTGCTGCTGTCAGCTGGAATATGGCGTGGAACCACGAAACTGAGGAAAGGATTGTTTAACAGAACAAATCCTTTTTTGACATTTCCTCGAGGGAGTAAGCTACACTAACAAAAAAGTCAAGAAAGATACATTTTGGCCAGAAATAGTGGAGACATTTAAGCAACCCGGTGAGTAGGCTATACAGTAGCTGGTTAAGCTAGGCTGTGTGACCATTACCAAGCGCCAGTAGCTGCAACATGGTCCTTTTCGCTTTTCAATTTTCTTTTTAACACAAGACTGCAGTGCTGCACCAGCATCACATTCTTGACCCTTCCTTCCTTCCAAAACGTCCACCATGTCACACAAATAGTGATCAGTCGGTGTCATACACATGGTGTGGCAAGACTTCCGGTGAAGGCATGTCAAGATTGTATGGCACAATGTTTCATATATAATCCATATATATAAAGTCTGACATGGTGACCATTGTGAAAGACAAATTCAAATTGAATTCAAAAGTTAAGTAGTCTGACTCTGAACCTGGCGTAAGTTATATGGCTGGTATGACTGGTGATTAGGATTTGGTCAGTTTCTTCACATCCATCGGCTATAGCATTACAGTAGTTGGATTAAACGTAGGCCTCTGGATGGATATAAATACTGGCATGTACTGTACTTTACGTCAGTGACTAATAAAAATGTATAATTGGTAAAATGCTTTTAATATTGCTGATAAAATGTCATTAATTACAAACTACTACAGTAGCTAGCAAAATCAAGCTCAAGAGTAGTGTAGCAGCCAGCAAAGCTCTCTGCAATCTCAGCTAATGCTGTAAACCACCAATGCAACCTCCCTACATTGATTCATTAATGTTGAATTAACAAACTACACTGTTACTATTACTACACCATGTAGCTTTCACCCTTTATGATGTTTGTCCACGTCAAACACACATATACTCCATGTGTCTACAGTATATAAGTAGGGCCTATTTCGTGTCGGTGCTTCAAATAATTCCAAGTGCCTGGACTATATAGGCTATAGCCTACCTCTGCTCTTGTAGATTCTGTTATGCCAAGCCATCGGCTCCATCGATCAGGGGGTTGACAGGAGATGGGGGCAATAGGCCTGTGCTTCGGCACTTACCTTCGTCATTCTGCCGCTCTCACACACACACACACACACACACACACACACAATACTGTATACCGTTTCTCGCAGACACTCTCACGCCAAGGCATAGTCATGCACGAGCATATGGCTGGTAATCTGCCCTCTTGTGCACCGCTTTCCAGATGCTACAGTGCACGTGCACATACACACACATACAATAATCATCTGTCTACAAACACTGTCCAAGGGTCAGGCACAAGGACTAGTGGGCCAGGTTTCAGCCGACTTAGCAACGCTCCAGAGACAGGATACTGTGTGTGTGTGTGTGTGTGTGTGTGTGTGTGTGTGTGTGTGTGTGTGTGTGTGTGTGTGTGTGTGTGTGTGTGTGTGCGTGTCTGTGCATGTGAGGGAGCAAGCTCTGCACAGTATCACTGTCTGTATAAAACAGTTACCAGCTGAACTATTCCAGAAAAGAAATGCCACCGACGGCATACCTATGGTGTGGATAGGTGCCTAAACCTTGGAAACGTGTACCACAAACACCTACACACTCCCAAAAAGCCCTTAGAACATCAGCATACTGTTTTTAACTGGCAACAATTGCTACACATTCTGACGTGCAGGAATGACGAGCTACATTTAGAAGGCGATCGATATGGGAAATTCACCGTCCAATCTCTTTCGCGGTCCTACGTTGACCCTTCCCTCCCTGTTTGTAAACCATGATTCTTGATGCAGAAAGAAGCACGTCCAAGAATACAAATACACTCACACACACCTTTAGACTGTTGAATGCCAAGGTCAAACCACAAACTCCTACCTGCCATTAGGGCTGGGCGATAAAACCATTACAATAATGATTGCAATATAATTTATTTTAATACAAATATGATAAATGTTTGTTTTAATTGAAATTTAAATACCAAACTATAACTTAAGGGTTATTTACATCATAAAAATTATTCCTAGGCTTTCCAGACTGATTCTCACGGCAAAACTAAAATAACTAAAGAGAACATCCTGATCTCTCAAGGCTAGATATGAGCTACCTGTCCATAAATATGTTCATCAAAGAACATAATTCAACCCTTAGAATTTAAAGTAATTTGATTTACATTCAACATATCGCCATATCCATTAACATTTTTGACCATATCGCCCAGCCCTGCCATATAAAGCAAAGATTCCATGAAATCTATTTTTTTATTATTTGTTAAAATGTAATATACATTTAGTATATATATATACATATAGTATATATATATATATATATATATATATATATACATTTAGTATAATATTGTACTGTATTTCTTTAAATTGTCTGCTATTCTACATGTGAAATTCAAGTTTTCTAGTTGTGTGGTAAGTTATGTTGTGGGAAAGGGCTACGCACATTTCGAAATCAACCCATTCCTCTATGAAATAATCATGTAAAACAAGACAGATATATTCAGTCCATGATGTGACATAATTTCCGGATTGTTACCAATCCTGATTTTTCCTCCCACTACATCATTTTAAGTAAGGGCATGTTAAAAACAGCAACATTAACTGACATAGAATATTCACGGGGGAAAAAGTCTGTCCAAAATGGACATAATAAACACAGCACACATCCTACCTTCCTTATGTGCCCGCTGCGTGTGCCGGTGAAGGCCACAGTGTGCCCGTGATAATCGTAGGCGGCCACCGATGTCATGCCATCATCCTTATCCACATACAGAGGCATGCCCTCAATGGTGGTGGTGCCCCCTAGAGGCTGGTTGAAGTCCTGGCCACAGAAGTTATCGTCGATCTGCAGCGGCTACCGGGCAACAGAGGAGAGAGCAATGTTAGCAAAACGTGTCTTTCCAATCGATTGGCTGTGTTGTTATTCATGTCACTGTGTTTCCAAGCAACATGTCAGATTACCACTGAACAATGGTAGCACACAGTAAAATGAAAAATAAAAAAGAATGCATCAATGGAGCAGTAAAAGTGCTCAGTTGACAGGCACTGTCAACAGACTGGGGAACATAGCAAGGAGGGACACAGAGAAAGACCAATTGATCGAGTAATTGATCGGGAATGTTGAAGAACTCTATTATTACCAGACTGTCCTCATTTGCTTTGGAAACTGATACTGATATGTGTCAAGGAAATTACAGTTTACCTGAATCAAGACGGCAGTTGAAACCAGCATTACAAAACTGGTTAAATGTGTCTTGCCCTCCTCTATACCATCTGCCAATAGTGTTCCTAGGCCCAAAATATTCTCTATCTCATACCCCTATGATGACACGCAGAAAAGCTGCAGTGAAAATGTAGGTTTCTGGGGACACTAATACATAATCAAAGTTTGAGGAAGGAGTCACAAGAGAGGAGCCAAATAATTACTTCACACCCATCTTTGAGCCTGCCTCTACTCACAGCACAATACTGAAAAACGCTAACACGTAGTCAATAACCTGAGTGAGGGGAGGGGAGGGGCTGAAACGGAGACCCTCATTAACATCAATTTAACATTTTTATTTTATGATGCACAAATGTTCCACAAGTACACTTTTAATCCATCAAGGGGTTTGCGTGATTTGGAACGGATATGACGTTTTGAGCCATTTTCAACTCATAAAATGCAGACGTTTACAAAAATAATGAATTTTGACTAAATTACCACCAGCATTCACGTATGTCAGTCCTATTATTTAAAGTTTACAGCTCAAAAGCACATTTAAGGGTACAGTGAGACCATCACAAACTAGTCTACTCCAACACCTTTTGGCAAACCACACCCCCTTTCACATGCAAACAAGGGCTGCATCCGAATACCCGTACTGCTTTTTGACAACTATATAGTAGTCAAAAAGCAGTACGTCATAATTAGCAGTATGTCTGAATACTCAGTAAGCAATTAGTAGTAGTCGAGTGGCGTACTCCCTTCGTAGTGTACAAATGTTCCACACTACGCTATCCCATAAGTGGGTTGGGCACTATCCAGAAAAAAAATTGAAGGAGAGAAATAGCGGTAAATAAAAGATAACATGACGGGAGCAAGCAGCGGAGGTGCAGCGATGTACAAATGTAAGTATCATAATCATACTATCACTCCAAAGTAAAGACAATTTAATATGAGTAGATATAAAGTCTTTTTTTTTTTTTGTAAATATGTCGCTATTGAGGTGAGTTTTCGAAGCAAAGAAAGGACAGGTGAGATGGCATTTGAGTATATCCGAATTGTCTTACTCATAGAACATACTAGACGGTTGGGCAGTAGGTATTTCACCAAAGGTAGTCTATACTGAGTATTCGGAAGCAGCCAAGCACTCTGCAATCAAGACATGTAATTAAAAGGTACAGTCAGCTATTTCAAGCTAATTGAACGCTAATGCACATTTTGTCATATAAACCAAATATCTCCTTGTATTTCGCTATCTTACCATTCATTCTCTGTGTGTGTTGAAAAAATTATCAGATACTTCCACACAGCCCTGGCTCCGTAAATAGTAACATAAAGTGGGGAACACCGCTAGTATCAACAAAACCATGGCACTATACTTTGCTTCACAATGCATTTCGATGTGTGAGGCGCCACCGCGGATGACTGCGAAGCGATACAGTTTTGATTTGAGCTCAAAGTTGGCAAGAGTGACTGACCCTGCCTTTAAGCCTCATTCCACTCATAGCCTCTGCCACATTGTCTTCCTGTGTGTTCCTGACAATCTCTTCAACTGTTGTTCTCAAGCCCTGGTGTACTGACCATTCTGCTTACGAGTGCTGCTTTCGTTTTTGTACCTCTGCCTGTCTTCATGGATGTCTTTTTTTTTTTTTATTTTTTTTTTTTTTTTATCTCTGCCTGTCCATTGTTTGCCCCTTACTAAATTAATGATTTGATGAATCATTTTCATAAAAAGCAATAAGTACACCTTTGTGTCCTCTCTACGGTGTCTGGCAGGGACAAAATAGACCAAAAAGACACCCAAGAAGACAGAGTCAGGGGTGCGGTGCAGAGAAATGTCAGGGAAGTAAATGATAGGTCAGATTAGCATATCATTATTAAGCAGCTGCGCACACACACACACGCACACACACACACACACACACACACAGACGGACCGCCACGCTGATATGTCATGCTTGATTTATGGAGGCTCTGCGACGGCCATGTCATTTAAAGCGTGTGATCGGCGTCACCGTGTTCCGCGCAGGTCGAGAGATTTCCCTCCGCTGCGGGGCTGACATGCGTACGCTAGATAATCAACGGCACCTGGGCTGCCTTGGTGACCAGCCACACACACACAAACGCAAGGACAAGCACACACACAAGCACGCACGGATATTTACACATTGAACAGATATGCGTGCACGCACACTCTCACACACACACACTCTCGCACACACACAGGTAACAGCAGGCATCAAACACACTACAAATTAACATGCCAGTATTTTCCTGTTCATTAGATGACATATCGCCTGCAAAGAGCATAATCAATCATCCTCTCTCACCAATACTCACAGCGTGAGCAAAAGTGTCAAGCAGCCTGTGTGTGTGTGTGTGTGTGCTTGCATGCATTTGTGTGTCCGTATGACTGTGTATGCTCTACATTTAGATCAGGACAACCTCAAGAGACCCTTTCCTTCATAATAAAATACTGACGTCCACTGCTAAACCCAGAATAATCTTTATTAAAACTCCTAAGTATAAAGGTGAACAAAACTATTATATATATATATAAATATATATATAAATAAATGACATTCACGTTCATCCTCGTTGTCATGAGAACTAATATATTGAGTTATGACGGACAGCTCAGTAATTTCCGGGGCACACAGGGAAACTCTCTGGGCCAATCATATCCGGGAATGTGAGAATGCTATCGATTCTGTGTAACGGTCCAAACATATGTCCGAACAGGCGCCAAAGTGTTATTTGATCGCACATGAATGACGAAGATCGATATATCTGTCATTAAACAACACAGCCTTGATACTAAGCGCTAATGTGGATAGCTTATAACATTCATTGGGCCATGAAATCGTTGTCTCAGCAGAAAGTGCAGCCAGCGCCGCGGATCAACTAAGCGGAATCGCTTGCTCGGTGAATGAGCGATTGCGAGCGCGAATGAGCGACCTCTGCGGCTTCTGTCCAGAATACCTACCTTGATTTTCAGTTTATCTGAACTCTCTCTCTCTTCTCTCTCTCTCTCATTAGTGAAGACAGGAGTGCTGTTGACCCCAGCATCCTTGCTTCTAACGTTCACCCTTCCCCATTCAGTTTCTCTACCTCTGCTCCAAAACTCTCATTCCACGTGTTTGCTCTCAGTCCGCCGCTAATCATTCACCCAGTGAGAGGTTGGCATTGGCCCTGCGTGGGTGTGTGTGTGTGTGTGGGGGGGGGGGCGCAGCCAGCATCAGTGTACAACAGAGGTCTACAGAAAGGACAACACAGGCGACTATGTCCTTGGCTCACCCCCCTGCAAACGGTGTGTGCGTGGACCATATTGGTGCGTATATAGTGCTGTGCCTATGGGCGATTTTCCGGCCTAATAATAGTCTAGTTAGGAGCCCAGATGGGACCAACACAAAGACATTAGAAAAGCACTATAAAAGAATGGTGGGTCACCTTTAGAAGGCTAAACATGTCGTTACCTCAGGCAACTTCTATATGTTAAGGAATAAGGCCAGTGTCATTTGATATTTTCCTTATGTTCAACATAGCCTACACTCCAGCGATTATTCAGACAATTATAAATATCACTTTCAAGTCAAAGTTAAAGGGCGCTGTTCCAGTGTAGCTGACAATATACGGTAAGTAGGCCACCTTAAAACGCTGAAAGAGCTGCTGAGTATTGTGTGTACATTTGAGTTAATACATGCTTACAACTGTAATTATTTTCAATGTAAGCAGTATACATGTAAACACATGGCATATATTATTCAAGGGTTAATACAACACAAACCTTAAACAAATGACTTGTTGTCACTTTAAGTATAAGTAAGGCCTCGCAGCAGCTAACATTACTGCAGCATGTGTGTGTGTTGATGATGGGTAAAGTCTGTGCCTCAATCCTGCCTGTTTACTCTCCAGTAATGATGCAAGACAGCCTAAACATAACAAACCATTAGCCTACATCACATGCCGCGCAGCAGATAGCTAGCTGTCTATTCTGAGTGTATGTGTGTCTATCTGTGTGTGTGTGTGTGGGGGGGGGGGGGGGTACAGTCAACTGAACGTGTGGCGCATATGTCATGAGTTATAGAGACAGACATACAGACAGA
>JAODLL010025263.1:0-16880 GCA_026546735.1 Forbesichthys agassizii
CTAACCTTCCTTTCTCAGTTCTTTCAGTCTGGGCAGATTGCCAGCATTTCCCCCTCATCTACCCCTTCCCACCACTACACCCCACATCTCTGGATCTCTCGGTATTCTACCCGCTGAGCCCTTTCACAATGCCCTGCTTACTAAACGCAGTGGTAAAGCAATGTGCTCGATGACGTGACTGTCCATAGATTTTACTCTATCTGATCATCTCTCTCCGTGTAACGGTGGTTTGGGGAGACGGGAAGCTAAAGGTAACTGTGGAATTTAGATCAGCGGAGGACGATAAAGGAGTGCAGCAGAAGTCTCTCTCTCTCTCTCTCTCTCTCTCTCTCTCTCTCTCTCTCTCTCTCTCTCTCCATCTGCTAACACATGCACATACAGTAGACACTAGCCTACAGGCAGAAGGCACAAACACAAAGACTATTTCTACTCTGATGCCGTTGTGATTAACAGCGGGACACCCTCAGCCGAGCTGCATGGAGGCACAGGGAGGGGCAGGGAGCCCAGGTAAGAGCCGTTGTCCTTTCTATTGTCTACTGTAGGATTACAGTAGACAATAGACTACAACAGACTATTTATAATTATGTTACTAAATTGCTTTAGTAATTACATGCTAATAAGTTGTAGAATTGTCTAGCACCAGACTACTGGTCTAGTTTACAACTGGACAATCTCAATATTGAAAGAAAACGTTAATAAACGGTTTACACAAAGGTAATTTATTTTCAGATTTTAGTCACAGATTTGGACACTCACACTTTACAGTTCTGCTTCCCATGATTCTTCTCAGTCAGTGCATGTTAAGAATACGCTAGTCACTGCTCTGGTTGTTAATAATTTTATATGAGAGTCTGGTGTGCAAAGTGCATCTTTAATATCTCTTTAATATGTCTATGATGATGTCAGCAGAGCTCTGTATAGAGAAGTTGGTATACTTTACTGAAAGGTAGACCCAGAGGATTTGTGTTAAACAATGGATGATTGTGACATGACGATATTAGTGCAACACCTAAATCACTATATAGGTTTACATAATGTATTATTGAGTTTCACGACTGTACATGGAATACAATATACAGTATAATCTGCACTAATTATATGTATGACTTTTCAGCAAATACAAATAGAATATATTACAATAATATGCCTTACAATAGATATATCAAAACCCTTAAATGATATGATTATAATAGTATTTTGATTGTTTATAACAATAAATCATAATTGATTTATTTTTCTCTTAAGAGATAGTTGGTAAATTAGTGTTGACTTTGTATTGACATATTATCTTGCATTTGTTAGCACATAGTGATGAAAATATAAATGTTGATAACATTTGTGAACATAGTGTTATGTAATAAAGTATTATATTATTATTAATGTAATAGCAACAAGCCAGAGAGCTACCATAATTCACAAAACAGGCGTGGAAAGAACTGGGTCATTATTCTATTGGGCACTTCACTGTGGAATAAATATTGATTTATTGAGCCAAGACAGAGTTGTATTGACTGTTGGCAAACAGATTTCTCTCTCTCTCTCTCTCTCTCTCTCTCTCTCTCTCTCTCTCTCTCTCTCTCTCGCTCTCTAATATTTCTGTTACAGTAGTCTCTTCCTTTCCAGGTTATGGGGTAGTCATACATTTAAATGTTTTATAGCACTGTGTTTATTGCATATAGTTGACCTGGGCAGAATATGTTTTATGTCACAAATAGGGCTTCTCATGGAACAATGCTTGAAATAACATAACATACCGCAGACAACAGACAGCAGCAATTCTATCTGTGAATGAACATATCACCAAGACAATGCTTCATATCTAAAAATACAATTGCTTGTGACTTATGGAGAGAGGTATCTAAAGTATCTTGCCTGAAAGGGTCACTCTACAGTTGAATATACAATAAGGTCAATCTCAATACAATTAACTTAATTGAATTCACCTGCTGCGCCAGGCTTTAATCTGTCTCTGATGAGCTGCAATCAGCAACCCAAGACAGTAGTTGAAAAACATTTCCATATACAATCAGCAGGACTGCCTATTGGACAGGCTCTCATGACACGATTTGATATACAATTAGCAGGACTGCCTATTGGACAGGCTCACATGACACGATTTGATACACAATTAGCAGGACTGCCTATTGGACAGGCTCTCATGACATGATTTGTCCTGCAAAATTACAAATAATCTGTATTATGATTTGCTGTATTCAAATTATTTGCATAAACAAATTGACACTTTTCAACCCACTCTTATTGTATGGAATAATGCATCTATATTTGTTCCTTATTTAGTAAAGCATCTCTGTTGAGCAATGTCTGCCATCGTGGACAAGATCAGTGTCCATTAGAGACACCACTGGACTACAATGGAAAAAATGCAACACATTCTGCAACACTGTTCGGTATTATCAGAGCATAAAATGTTAAAAAATTAAATGCATAGATTGTTTAGACAGATTTTATACTGTACATTGTATTCAAATGCTTAGATAATTAGATAATTACTATAATTGCTACAGTAAAATTTGGCAATATGACAATGTATAATACATGAGCAATTAACAACCAGAGGACATTTGGCCTGTTACACATTTGATCAGTAACCAGGTTTTACAATATTTGAACATCATAGGGTATTATGTATATTGATTATCTATATACACTATCCATCTCTCTCTCTCTCTCTCTCTCTCTCTCTCTCTCTCTCTCTCTCTCTCTCTCTGTTCCATGTTCACAAGTTGCCTCAAGGCAATTAGATGAAAGCTGTCTAGTAATTTAGTATTGAAATAAGTTGAGACTGTGTGCCAGCCTTAATGTGTAAACTGTGGTAGGAGACAAAACATTGTAATAAGGGAATTTAAGATATACTCTCTCACATGGTTTGGATGCTGTCCATTAAAATAAATCAATAGCCAGCTATGAATGTTTGGGTACCCAGGGAGAAATCAGATTCTGTCATGGCAGATCTCTGCTGGCAGGGCCTTACAATATACACAAACACTGTAGGTTACCCAGCCGAATGATGGTCAGGAGTTAGCACACAAGCGCGCGCACACACACACGCACACACACCCACACATAAATACATACATACATACATACATACACTAACCATGTTATCCCTTTTAGCTTATGCTACATTTTCAGTGTTCTGGTATTTCAACACAAATCATTTTGTCAAGGAATGTAATGCATGCAATGATTGCATCATCCATCGGGAGTGTGGTAAAAGTCCCAATGCAGGGAATATAAAAGTACCTACAAATTTAATTATGTTTGAGAAATGCAATTATTATTCAACCAGATAAAACATTTTGTACGCAAAGTTATTTTCTGCACATTAAATATTGTTGAAATAATATGATTTCCCTTGATTGATATGGGTAATAGATCCAGTTAAATATATCTCATTTAGGAGACCATACTTGAACTTCAACTCTGCAGCCATTGTTGGTCTTTCATCCTTCTGTCATGTCATGTCATGTCATGTCATACATGTAATACATGACATGACATGACTTGTCCTCCTCTCCTCTCTTCTCTTGAATTGTTTCTTATACTCTCTCTCTTACTCTAACTTCATTTTTAGGGATATAATAATAATAATAATAATAATAATACATTATATTTAAAGACACCTTTTAAGACGCTTAAGGACATCTTACATTACAAATACAAAGACGCATAATATAAAAACATTTGACTAAGACAGGAGAATATGTATTAAAAAATATATAGAAATAAAAAGTGTGAAAAGTAAAGTAAAGGAGACTGAGCAGAAATATCAAATAAACATTGGTTTGTTGTGGTCAAATATGAGGAGGTCAGTAATATTGGCTGGGGACTATAGTTATACAATATGTCAGACATGTTAATTAAAATAGCAGCATATAAATGCTTATTGAGGTGAGAGAGCATGGGTAATAAACCAGGTCATAGCCCAACATGAACCCTACATTCTCTCTCTGTGTCTCAATTGACAGAGCCCGATAAAGACATCCAGAAGCTCCTGAAGCCTTCCAGCTCAGTAGAGCTTTCCAGAGAGCTGTTTAACTGCCCACTGGGGGCGGAGGAGGGCAGCCTGTCAGGGCCCACCGCAAGCCTGCTGCATATCTCTGACCAGAGAAGTGAGTGTCAGGGTACGGCATTGGAGGATGTATGGTGGATGGATGAATGGATGGATGGATGGATGGATGGATGGATGGATGGATTAATGGATGGATGGATGGATGTATGGATGGATGGATAACTTAATGTGTGTATGTATGTATGTATGTATGTATGTATGTATGTATGGATGGATGGATTAATGGATGGATGGATGGATGGTGGATAGATGAATGGATGGATGGTGACTGGATGGATGGCTTAATGTGTGTGTGTATGTATGTATGTATGTATGTGTGTATGTATGGATGCATGTATGGATGTATGAATGTATGTATGTATGGATGGATAACTTAATGTATGTATGGATGTATGTATGTATGTATGTATGGATGGATGGATTAATGGATGGTGGATGGATGAATGGATAGATGAATGGATGGATGATGGTTGGATGGATAGATGGCTTAATGTGTATGTATATTTGGATAGATGGATGGATGGATGGATGGGTGGATAAATAAATGGATTAATGGATGGACACATAAATGGATGGATGATGGATGGATGGAAAAATGTATAAGAAAAGCACATTACTTGTGATAAATGGGATTAGGCAAGGTAAATTAGTTAAAATGAATGTGGTTTAGTAATTTGACTGACAGGTGCTTGACTCTTGTAATGTACAGGCATAGAAAGGCTTGCATACTTGAAAATGCAGAGGGCAAAGAGAAGACACATGTTGTACTTTATAGACGGACCATCATCTTGGGTTCTATAGTTGTCACCACATCTTGTAATGTATATTCTTAAGATTCCTCTGGATCTGCTTCACTGCTCCACTGAAAAGGTTTATTGTGAATCAGTCCCAAGTACAGTGGCTGCTCTGTTTGCACTGGACTCAGGAGCCAGGACATAGGGCAATGCGCTGAGCCCAGAGAAAGATACTGAGGCCACAATGCAGCCTTTATCCGTCTAATTCATTCTGTTGTTGTTTAAATACTAGGGTTACCCAGGCCACCTGGATGGCTAATGTACACTATGTGGCCATTGTGATCTAGACACACATTTTGAAATATTATCGTTGACTAGAATAGACAAGGTTACTATAAAATATACTAGACTGTCACATCTACAGTACAAACATACAATATTAAAAAAAACATCCTTATTGTGTATATTGTGAAGTAAGTAAGGAAAGAAAGGAAATGTGAGCTGTTTTTCTATTTCTTCACCAATAACAGTTTATCTATGGAACATATCCATTTATTTTTAGTGTTCATTGTGACAGGTGCTCATATTCCAGTATTTCTACATTCATGCCGTCAGGATGCACACTGTAATTCTGGTACAATTGTGCTATTTCATTTTTCAATGTTCCAGCTTGCACCTTGAGAGGCAGCTGAGGTCAGAGATGTCCTTCTGTTCCAATGCTATAAAATTGGATGGTTTCCAAGGAGGGCCATAGTCAGTCTAGACAGGTTTTCCCAAGAAGCTCTCAGACTTTAATGGTGGTATGAAGCTGTCGATTCAGTCTGTCTGCCCACCACAAAATACACTGGAGGGGAAAATGTGTTACTGATCAATTATTCAAGGAAAATGGGTGCAAGATAGCAAAATAGGGAGGGTGCAGTGTGGGGTTAGACATACTGCAGAGTGGGAATAGACCCGAATCCACCCGTATCCAGTTGAGAGTGTTTGTAGGAGAGGTAACAGCACATCTTTTAAATAAGTATCTTTATTGATTATCCATCTCTTTTCCATTAAAACATCTTCCTTTCATTTGCCTTTCAAAGAGTCCACGTTGTCTTCTGCTGCCTCTTCTGTTCGTTCTTTTTAATCAAACACCAGTTTCAGTCTTCCCTCTGTGCCAACCAGCCTCAAAGATAGCTTTGGGTGAATACCTCCCAGCCTTTTGGGAAACTACAGCGAGCTACTCTTATTCTCTGGTCCCTCTACCGCAAGCACGCACACACACACACGCACGCACGCATGCACGCACATACGCCGGCACAGACCGACACACGCACACACCCGCACACACAGACATATGCGGGGGGAGGAACATAATGAACACAATATAATAATACAGTATAAGGACATCGTAGATTCTTTGATATGTATACTGATCAATAAAAGCCTGTTGAAATAGCAGCCTGCTGAACATTGTAATCACAAATAACACATAATGCCGAGAGCCTGTGGCTGCTGATGGCAAATAAATAGTTTGATTGCTGAGCACTAGTCCTGCCAGCAGTGTTTACGCTGCTGTTTGGTTTTATTGCATGCAGGCAATAAAATACTTGTTTTTATTCGTATAACAAATTAAATGTAACATAGTTCAGTTATATGTGATGGATATCTTTTTTTTTACAGAATGTAGGACCTGCCACTACCTGGCTCCGCCCGACTACTCTCAGATCAATTTCTATTCGCTGAGATTACAGTCTGGAAACCCTCTTCGCATTAGCGTTCGCACAACCACCCTGCTGGCGACCCAATCAGCGTGGGTTAGTGAGATGACGTTGAGGTCAAGCGTGTTTCTTACAGAGGTAGAGCTAGATGAGGCGACCAAAACAATTGTAGCAGTGCCGATTGGTTCAGCACTGTCCAATAGTTTCAAAATTGACCAGAGGTTTACGCCAAGTAGGAAACGACTGCAGACACTTCCCAGTGTGGCCAGACCATAGTGAAAATGGTCTGGTTAACCTGCCATGGACAGCCCGTGAAAATGTATTCATGTCTCACGAACAGTGCATCGGCAATAGGAATGTAAACCCATTGTTCATAGTTTTAAGAGGATTATTATACAATATACTCATATTTATGGTGAACATAAAGAGCTAATTCATGTAAACATAGCTGCCACCCATCATGGCAAACTGTTACTGTGGTTGAATGATGAGGTGTGTGATTGTTCAGTGGCTCCGAAACTATCCAAGGGTTCTGTCTTCCAAACACATGTCTCCATGGCTGTCTACTGAGATACATTTATATCATATACGTGAATGAGCTGGGTGATTCAGGTTGCTTTGTGATCATATGAGTGTGATAATACATAATCCGGCAACACAACTATCAACATAGAATTTGGAAAAAAAAACATAAACTATGAGAAACTAATGGGTGAATAAAGTTGCAGACAAAACGAAGATATGAAAACATGAAGGTTAAAAAAAGGAAAATACACTTGTCGTATAATAATGTAGTCCACTGAACAGGCTCTCTGTCAGTTTACATTAGTAATGTGTCGGTTCCTTTACCTGAACGATGAGAGCCAACTCCTATCCATGTGCAATGCTGTTAATTAATGGGAAACAGAATAATAGACTATTATTTATCTGTCAGAGTCTGGACCATCAAGGAGTACTATAACCATTCATGCATGGTAGGCTATAGCCTACCATGCATGACTGGTTATCAGTACCGATACAGTACTATCAAGCTTTCATGCGTGGTAGGCTACTGTAGCCTATCATGCATGAATGGTTATCAGTAGAAATCCTTGAACCTCAACTTTCAACATAAAAGCCAATTCCAAATTATTGAATGAATACTTATCCCTAAATTAAGTATGTGAACAAACATTTGCTACAAAAATGTTTAATGATTATGGGCATTAATGATTTTCATGGCTATCAAAGTTCAACAATATGACTTGTCAAAGAAACTGGAAAACCATTGACTTACCATGCATGTCAAAAGCTGATGTTTATTAAAAAATCATTTAAAATATTATATATATGATTTTATTTAATCCTAAAATTATACTAAAAGGTAACTAGACTAGATCTTTTTTATTTTTTTTGCTAGTTTTATTTTGTACAGCTGTGCTAGAGGAGCGAGTGTGTGTAACATAAACACATCTCTTCCTTTCCCAAACCTAAACTAACCTCTAAATCAGAGGTCTTCAACCCTGGTCCTGGGACCCAGTGCTGTGCATGTTTTAGATGTCTCCCTGCTCCAACACACCTGAATCACATGAATGGGTCAGCAGGCTTCTGCAGAGTTAGACGACTCATCCATTAGATCCTAAGTGTGGTTGTGTTTTTGTGTCATGCTGTCCATGGCGACGTAAAGATTCCCTTTAGTAGTTGGCTGTGAGATAACATTGCAAGGTTTTATTGTGCCATTGTGTCTCTTTCCTTCAGAGCCCCTTAGCAGTGTGTCTTCCTTGGAGGTGCACTTTGACCTGCTGGACCTGACCGATCTGACGGACATGTCCGACCAGGAGCTGGCTGAGGTGTTTGTAGACTCTGATGAAGAGAACCACAATGACTCCCCAGCAGGTGAGTCCTGTTGAGAACATACACTGACACCTGGGCGCAGACAGTTTGCAGTGTCATAAATATTCATGACATCCATGAATACAATTGGGAAATAAAATTCTTGGGATAACCTGAAGTGAGCATCTTGAACACAAAGCTACTGTATGTTTAATTAGGACCTGAAGTATTCTTGAGCCTTGAGGGAAGAACATCACTTAAATGGCTGCTTGTCAAAGCAGCAGGCAACACATAACATGTTAACTTTAACCTACTCTCCCGCTTGGCCAAAGGAAGCTAAACATTCCTGCCATGTTTTATTCATGGTCCTGGGAGCCTCATACAGCATGCTGACATGGAGGAGGCCGTAGGATCGCAACAACCCAGCAGCAGGAGTGCTACCTCTGCCTTTGTTCAGGGAGGAGCAGGAGGAGCACCACAAATGTGCATGTGTCCACTCAAACGGTCAGAAACAGACTCCATGAGGGTGGTATGAGGGCCCGAGAACACCAAGGTTAGCAAATTCGCCACGCGCCCTGTGCCCTTCACAGATGAAAGCAGGTTCACACTGAGCACATGTGACAGACGTGACAGGGTCTGGAGACGCCATGGAGAACGTTCTGCTGCCTGCAACATCCTCCAGCATGACCGGTTTGGCGGTGGGTCAGTAATGGTGTGGGGTGGCATTTCTGTGGGGGGCGGCACAACCCTCCATGTGCTCGCCAGAGGTAGCCTGACTGCCATTAGGTAACTGAGATGAGATCCTCAGACCGCTTGTAAGACCATATGCTGGTGCGGATGGCCCTGGGTTCCTCCTAATGCAAGAAATGCTAGACCTTATGTGGCTGGAGTGTATCAGGAAATCCTGCAAGAGGAAGGCATTGATGCTATGGACTGGCCCGCCCAATCCCCAGACCTGAATCCAACTGAGCACATCTGGGACATCATGTCTCGCTCCATCCACCAACGCCACGTTGCACCACAGACTGTCCAGGAGTTGGCGGATGCTTTAGTCCAGGTCTGGGAGGATATTCCTCAGGAGACCATCCGCCACCTCATCAGGCACATGCCCAGGCATTGTAGGGAGGTCATACGGGCACGTGGAGGCCACACACACTACTAAGCCTCATTTTGACTTGTTTTAAGGATATTACATCAAAGTTGGATCAGCCTGTAGTGTGGTTTTCCACTTTGATTTTGGGTGTGACTCCATATCCAGACCTCCATGGGTTGATACATTTGATTTCCATTGATAATTTTTGTGTGATTTTGTTGTCACATTCAACTATGTAAAGACGAAAGTATTTCATACAATTAGTTCATTAATTCAGATCTAGGATGTGTTATCTTACTGTTCCCTTTATTTTTTTGAGCAGTGTAGTTAGCTGCTGTAATCAACAGCAATTACTGCAGCATATGGCCACCTACCTTCAGATTTAGAAATCTAATTAACCAATTATTTTAAACACCTGTCTGTTTTTGTGCAATTTCTGCAAACTGAGGTATTTATCTTGTCCAGTAAAACATCATATATGTTTCCATGATAAATTGATAGAGAGACCTGGATAGTATATGTGATTGTATTATACATAAATTGTTTTATATAACGTTTAATATTTTAAGTGCTTTGTTTGTGTATTCTAAAAATTCAGTTATATTACAAAAGTAATAGAATTATTAGCACATTACTAATGTTCTGACTTCTGAGAAATGTATAGTTATTCACAAGGCTTAATTTGTTTGCTGGCAGTTTACAGAAGGCTTTAGAAAGTCTTTGGCATTACTGGTTTTTCATATGTCCGACTACTGTACATATACAATACAATACTGTACATATACAATACAATACAAATACTTTCCCCAGCAGTTCCACTGGCTCCCGAGCGTAACAACTGTTGCATTGACTGGCTCTGAATGTATTTGGAGTACATACTCCAAACAAGTGTTCTGCCAAAGTGAACTATCATATTAAGGGGATACATCATAACTCTGGGGATGTTATGCCCTGTCAGCACTCTAGACAAATACACATTTTGTATGGACAGACATGCACAGACACTGTCAGATTCAGCAAAGGGATAACCAATTACATTTCCCTCACAATACTTTGAAGATGCAGCGGTCCTGCCATGATTCCCTTAGTGTCTGCTTACTGAAGCTTTATTAATGCAGTAAAAAACACCAGCCACCATTAATCATAATTAATCATATGCATTGTTACATAGGTTGCTATGTGTGACTGATCTTTATTAGCCCTCTCTGCTATAATATTTTATTTTTTTATTTCTGTGTGCTGAATTATTGCTGTGTGAAGGGTTCAAATGTGTGACTGTGTGTCGGAAAGTAAGACGTGTGTGTTTCTGCTACAGACAGCTCATTAACATCTGCATACTACAGTGACATGCCAGTAAAATATATGTGTGAGCCTGCACCCCTTAATGTTGTTGTGGTCTCTCTACTGCTCTATTCTCTGTGGCATGTGCTTTAATTGTATAATTGCTTTGTTAAAAGGGAATGCGTATTTCAATGCTTATATCTAGATTGTTAATTTTTTTTTACATATGTCTCCAACATCACTCACTGACTCATTGCAATCATTTTTAGAATGAAAATGCAATGTAAACCAACCTTTTTGATTGCCCATACCGCACACCCCTACAGCCCCATAACAGTTTTCTGTCTTTTTTGTAATTTGTATGTGGATAACCCATGCTCCTAGAGCTGTGCTGGCTAAATGACACACCTCTAGAGTCTATTAAGGGTTCTCAGCTGTTTCACCGTAGCAGATATTACAGGTGCAAGGGGCTTTCTAGCCAAGACCACACATCGCTCATAGTGCCAAATAGTGTTCCCTTCTAATGTATCTTAACTAAAGATCACAATGTAATGATGACAACCCTATAGAAAAGCACAGCTATATCGATTTACTCCAATGCTTTGGCATATTCTTACAAACCAGGCTTTATCATCAACCAAACCACATACACGGCACCATGCACTAGCATTTTGACTATCCTTGACCTCTCTAACAGTACTTCTGTCCTCTGCTCTTTGGAGCAGATAGAGCCAGCTGTTCACTCGGCAGGACAGATTCAATTCTCTCAAAGGTTTTTATCATAATTAACCTAAGATGGTAATAGCAAATATGGTACAATTGTACCATAGGTATTCATTTAGATATTGGTATCTGTTTTAAAGGATTCAGTGAATAATATTGTATTAGAATGTATTCAAATAATTCCTGTTTTTGTAAAAACACCCGTCATATCCATTACAAATCGCCTTAGGACTTGGCTGCTGTCTAACAGTACACTTGGTCCGCTCGTGTGTCATCAAAATCAATAGATTTTATATTGGGGTTCCCCTCTCAGCCCCTCCCCTCATTTAACACACCGGAACTCAAACATTAACCCGCAAGGGGAAAATGAAAGAACTCCATATAAGCACACTAACTAATGAACCAACACAATGCAGGTGTG
This sequence comes from Forbesichthys agassizii, assembly GCA_026546735.1. Lineage (NCBI taxonomy): Eukaryota > Metazoa > Chordata > Actinopteri > Percopsiformes > Amblyopsidae > Forbesichthys > Forbesichthys agassizii. The sequence goes on from JAODLL010025263.1 coordinate 11,858, forward strand.
GGGAAAGGGAAGTACTGCCAGCGATTGGCTCACTGACGTGGCAGCGTGCCGGCGAGAGGAGGGCCTAATCACACCCCCGAACCCAGGTGTGGCAGGGACCACTCACAGATGCAGTTAAACAAATGTAAATATTTATTGATCATATTGTATGATCATATTGTATTTGTACATTTGTACAAGGTTCTTTCCTAGTTTTAAAACATAACAGAGAGAGCGAGAGAGTGGAGGAGAGAATGTCATCTAAATACTGGATCCTAAATAATTAATTCTACCCTGCTGGATACAATGCTTTGTCCTTCATGAAACCCTGTGACATCATGTGAGTTACATCACGACGCTATGATCACTGGAAGAACTAATCAATTGTGTTGATGTAAAATATGTAGGCTACATAATGAATCACTGGTGCAGGTGTGTATTTACAGTATGACGTTTTATGGATGAAACACTTCTACATTTATATTGATTTACATTTCTTACATTGAAATAACAGCAAAGCAGCAGGTGATGGGTGTTGCAGTATGACAGCAGCCCTCAATGATACCTTCTGAAATCAGAGGATTTGAAAGTGTCTTTTGTTCCTTTGAGCATAACCTACCGTAGTTTCCTTTTCCTAAAAAATGTCTTTCTTACTCATCACCTCATCGGCTTTATTTGTTACATGTTCCCTTGTGCTATTTTATGTTGACTCAATATCAGTTAATACTACAGTATATGCACTTAATGGAAAATTAACCTTTAAGCATTTTTTATTTAATCATGTATTTATTTTATTTTATCAGCTGAAATGCAGAAAGCTTAAACAGTTTGTGGATGGTTAAGAACATGTTCAGGAGAGACAGCCCACACTGGAACATAACATTATTCTACAAGTAGATTGGTAAATATTCATGTACTGTACACTGTGGTGTTGGAACTTGGGAACGTGACTGAGTGTCTCCCCCAACCCTCAATGTGCCCTTGAGCAGAGCTGGCCCCAGCTGCTACAGAGTAGCTGCTCAGTGGTTTAGACTGGACTGCAGATCTACTGTGCAAAGATGCAATGTATGCATGTGTGATTATTCCACCACTCTTGCAATGAGTAGGGCTTTCTAACACAATATAATGGTTCTGGTGCTAGATTAAGATAAGCAAATAAGACATTATATTAAAATGATTCACTCTATTGAATTACATTTTCATTTTAATCTTAACAAAGCTTCCAGAGCCTCCCAGAGACTCAACAGGTGCAAGAGTGAGTGAACTCTTTTTAAGACCTATCTGACATTACTAAATGATCTGAAGTTGTTAAATATTGAATGTAAAATTACAATTTGGGACTGAAGGGGTTAATGCTACAGCCAGGCTAGACTTGAGAGCCAAGTGACTCATTCAGTCCCCAGTATGCCAGTCATGCCCTGGTTCTGACGGACTGGATGGAGACACACCCTGCAGCACCCAAACTGGTTACCATCACAACATAAAGGATGACTTGATGTTGACCGTATCTTTATGTCAATTCAGCTTGAACATTGCTTCTAAACATATTGTAATCAGAGAAAACGTTCAACTAAATGATATACACATGTAAAAATCACCTCTGCGCTCGACAACAGCATTAGCATATATGAATACGCTTATTCGTGAGGGGTCAAATGAGTCGTGCTGGAAAAGGACAAGGGCACTGCACCGCGGTTCCTACATGTTTGTCTTCCCTGTGCTGTTGGGAAGGACAAATCAAGTGCGAGGAGCGGCACGCTATATGTAGCAACATGGTGATTGTAGAATCTACTGGCTGCTGTCCAAGCGCCCAGACGGAGCGCTGCTGATGGAGGTTTGGGAGGGGATGAGCGGCGGGGGGTGCTGGGAAGTGACTGGTAGAAAGCTGTAGAAATCACTCAGATATAAAGAAATGAACCTAAAGAGGATGAAACTGTAAAGTTAATACACACATGCACGCACGCACGCACACACACACACACACACACACACACACACACACACACACCCATAGCGGCCGACACAAAGGCCAATCTTTCAGGGTGCTGAGGAGGTTGTTATCCTGTACTCATTAAAATGTAATGAAAGCACCATCAATCTTCAAAGATCAATGTTACACCTCCCCCCACCCTCTTCTCTCCGTTGCATTAATGTATGGATATGGGTGTGGCTTTGTGCAGGTTCATTATTCAGGCAGTGAATATGTTGTCCACTTGCGAATGCATTACCCTTAACTTGACTATTATACTGTGATTCATATAGAACGAGCACTAAGGAGAGAATAATGCGCTGCACTGCCTGTTAATAGTGCCATCCACTGTTCCAATAGTTCGCCACTGGCACCTAGTGGCGACAAGTAAAGATAGTAAACGAGCCTGGTATGACCACAACACAACATTCACAGCAATAGTCGGACGGAGCCAGGCTAAGAATGAGCATTCTAGCTTGCTTGAATCACATTGAAGGGAGGAAAGTCTGTCCAAAATGACGTGGCATGATATGATGCCCAGTGCCTGCCTTTAAATCCCAATGCAGGACCACCTTGCACCAGTTCTGAACTGTCTGTCCTGATAAGAGGCCATTGTGTTTGTGGTGTGCAGGTCCCCACCAGCCTATGCTACCCAGAGGGGGATACATGCGCTCCCCCTCATGGAGTCGCTGCAGCAAGGCGGAGCAGCCTCGTGAGAGGAAGCACCACAGCGACTCAGACACCACAGAGCCCTTAATGAAGCTGGAGAGGCCCAAGCAGCCATTAGGCCCCATGTGAAGCACCATGCCAGACAGAAGGAGAACCCAGAGCACATACAGCCAGAGCAGACCTGTTTAGATACGTGGTGCTCACGCTACTTGGTGCTGTACGGACTTTTTCAGATTGAATGGAAAGTATGCTCTGTGCCAAAAGGCCCTTGAGATGTCCTTGCATAAGAAACTATGTCTCCCACACATTAAGCACACACATTCATGCGCACACAAACGTAATCATTGTGATTTTTATGCAAGGGGTTCTTAATGCACTCTCTGGACTGCCAGACTTTTTAAGTGTACTTTTAGACAAACAGGGTATGTGGTCATTGGAACAATGGCCTCCTCTCCTTACAGCCTTGCACATTGAGTGGTTCTATTGTGACTTGTGCCTGGGATCATCCAGGCACTACAGCAGTCAGAGAATTCACAAGCTCAAGAAAAGGTTTGGTTAGAATTAATGTCCATTCTAAGAATATTAGCCGTTATAGGAAAATATGGGCAATTTGTAAGGTGGACCACCTTACAAATTGTTATTGCGTTAGAAACAGAATTCAAACCTCATGTTTGTCAATTGTAACACGCTCCAGAATTATTGCAAAATTGTACTTTAGTTCACCAAATATTGCTACCAGTATTTTACGTATTTCATATATTAATTTCGAAAAGGGTGGTTGCAATGTAAGGCAACATGAAGTGATGATATATTCATCTTGGTCATACGCTTTACCACATGGCCTCCACCATTTAAGTTTGCACTAAAGTTATTAAAGTGCCAACAAGTTATACAGATTATTTATTTAGTATGCACACAGGTGGCAATAATTAATAAAATATAGCTGGTTATTTGTGTTCATTATCTGATAATGACTGGATGTCTGGATGCATTACCCTACTAATACATACTCAGTAACATAAAGAGGGAAATGAATAAAAAGAAGTCAGAGAAATAAACCTTTCTTCTTTGTTTTTTGCTTTCCTCGATCAGTACATTTTACCATGGAAGCTGTGCAAATACAAGTTTGTAACATAAGATAATGTGCTGTAACTTCACATTCAACAGCAGGATGCTGTTTAGGCATGATTTGCCTAAACATCTTAAAACACACATACATATATTATTGAAAAAATTATGTAGTCAAGCAGGCAACCAACAATCCTTCATTTTGTTATAGTGGCTGTTATAGTGGCCTGTTAGTGTGTAGTAGTGATGTAGCCATCTTGAGGTGCTGTGATCATTGTTGGACCAACTACCAAGTAAGTTAGGACAACTAGCTCTTCAGCAATAAAATAATTATTTGAAGAAATGCCTCAGATCTCATAACTCACTGAATCTACCCACATAGGCTACTACTGATGTTGGAAAATGTGCTTCCAGGCTTCAGAATTCTAGTCAACACAAATATATTTTTGTTATATATCCTCATCAATTGTTCGTTAAAATATGCAACTGTAGAATGTTGGCTTTACACTTTATTAATATTCAGTCACAATTACATACTGTGGTTGTCACCACCAACAACTTGTAGCCTATTGTACTAAAGAAACTATTTTAAATAATGCAAAAACATTATTATTTTAAAACAAATAATTTAAATTAAGCATTTTGTTATATGTTCAGAAATGCTATACTTCACAAGTATAACCACAAACAAGACATTAGGAATTTAATATACAGTATATTTATAATGTTGTAGCTGGCTATCTTGCACATATTGTACTTTACAATGTAAACCTGATGATGTTGAGGGTGTTTTCACTAGTTAATTTGCTACATATTGCACTAAAGTCAACAGCATTTAAGACAAAACACAAAATTAGCATGCAGTCAATTTGGTCCCTGTACAAAGTTATTTCTAAAGAGTATCAATCATGTTTAATTTAGGCATTTAAATTAGGATTATTGCCTAAAAGAAATCACGTGTCCCATTTGTAACTTAAGGACATTATACTTGGTTACATTACTCCAGAACATAAAACTCAATATCCATAAACACTGATGACATTATAATTGACAAAAATCATAATTTTTCTCCCCTATGGCCATTTATGTAATTACATTTTTTCACACACAGTGTGTAGTCAGTTTCAAAATATGAATCAAAAAGATTTAAAAAAAAAAGAAGAATATACACATATGTATATGTTCCAGGTGGAGATTTAAACCATCTGATATTCGGTATGCAGTCAGTGCACTGAAGAAACACAATACAAGATCACAGTGCTACACAAAGACTGAGACAAAACGCTCGTCTTAACACCTGTAGGAAGGGGAAGGGGGGGGGGGGGGGGGGGGTCTTTA
>JAODLL010025282.1:5558-23058 GCA_026546735.1 Forbesichthys agassizii
CCTAACCCCATACACCCTACCTGTAAGCATCCTAGAGCAAGATGCCTAACCCCCTACACCCTACCTGTAAGCATCCTAGAGCAAGATGCCTAACCTCCTACCCCCTACTTGTAAGCATCCTTGAGCAAGATGCCTAACCCCCTACACCCTACCTGTAAGCATCCTAGAGCAAGATGCCTAACCTCCTACCCCCGACTGCTCCCGGTGGTTGGTCGCACCTTGCATGGCAGCTGTGAGGTGTTCCTGTAAAGCTCTTTGAGTGGCCGGAAGGTTAAAAAAGCGCTATATAAATGCAAGAAATTCTTATTATTATTATTCTTACGTATGTAGATAAATAATATTCGCATTAGGAGCAGAATCCATCCTCCCACACAAAGGTACAGGTGCTTTTATTGTCACATACATGCAAAATTTGTTCTTTGAATATAACCCATCCCATTCCTCAAGGGAGCAGCGGGCAGCCGCTGTGCAGCACCCGGGGACCAACTCCAGATATAGCCAGTGTCTCGGGTCAATGGCACTGGCAGGAGAGAGTGACGCTGACATGTTTTTTGGGTTCAGGTATTAGTACCACCTGCTCTGTGGCAGCACAGAGGTGCGTGTGTGTTCGCTGACTGTTCTTTCCATTCGCAGGACCTGGATGGGAACCTTCTGGACTCATGGGAGGGTGTCAGGGTTCAGTGTCTGTGGTGCTTGAGTGACGGACGGACGGTTCTCGCCTCGGACACGCACCAGCGTATCCGCGGCTACAACTTTGAGGACCTGACCGACCGAAACATGTGAGTCTGCAACAGCATTATCATCATCATCATCATCATCATCATCATCATCATTACAGCCCCGTGTGGTTGATGGTTTTATCACAGTGCTAAATGCTGTAGTCTGTGCAGTGGACATACTGTACCGCATTAGTATTTATGTACTGTAACACCAACTTTGGACAGGTAGCAAATTAATGACAGTGATTGATTGCGCTGTCAAGGGGCCAGATGCAACGGTAGTCTGTAACCAATAGGAGGCCTCGGCTATTTAAAGTCAGATTAACAACTGAGCAGATACACAAAGGATGTAGGAATACAGGCCAGTCCAGATGTGAGGGGGGGACTTCAGTGAATGACATAAAGGCCTGGGCATACTACCTAATGCGCGGCCTCGCGCAACGCCGGCGAGGACGAATGCTTGGGCTGTTCCAAGCACACTTCACGCTGATGCGTCGGCTATTTCTGTATACAAAAAAGTGCTTAGAAATTTGCGATATTTCCAATTATGACTTGTATGTGCACACATTGTTTCCCAGGAACAATATTGGTGTAACTAAGATATTTGCTCGCTAGCTCAGTAGGGCATCCATTTCCGTCTGTAGTAGGCTTCAGGCTGTCGCACATGTCAGCGCGGACAGGCGTTTTTGGAGGTGTGTGCACACCTCCGAGGAAGCGGTATGTATGCCAAGGCCTTAAGCCACGTGCCGACCAGGCTGTCTAACAGACCACAATAATAAAAGGAGGGCCACTGACATAAAGTTTAATTTAGCTAATACAAAAATGAATAATAACAAAACAATCCGTGGGTGCAGGTAAGGTCAGATCGTCAAGCGCAAAAGGAAACAAAGGAACGCGCGGGGGCTCGATGAAATGGCCTCTGGCCGAGCTACTGGAACAAAGGGCGGGGAGGCTCTTTATATCAAGGTCTGCCAGGTGCATCAATCAGTCAGTCCTAGAAACAGAAGGCGTTGCCACACTACCTGCCCTAACCACCAGGGCGGGGCGTCTCAAACACTACATTACGTTAAGCACTGCTGTTTGACATCGTTCTCTTCACACCTATGGTCTTTTGACACTGACGACATGCCGTGCGTGCACACACAAACACACACACACGTGCACATGCAACTGGACACAGAAACACACCATCTGAGATCCTGTGTGTTTTGTGTTTCCAGAGTGCAAGAAGACCACCCTATCATGTCTTTTACCATCTCAAAGAACGGAAGGTTAGCTCTGCTGAACGTTGCCACTCAGGTAAGGTGCGCCTGCGTGCGTGTCATGTCAGTGAGTTGTCAACAGCAGCTAAGGCTTTGCAACGGTCTGTTTTTATTAACCGGGAGAGAAACCAATTCACACGAACTCCATCTTTTGTTAGGTTCCTGTTTAGCAGGCTAGACTGACTCTTTTCCTTTGTTTCTATGGTTACAATGTGTACACCTCTCTACTCTGTGCAGCACACTGTCATTTGGTCCACTTGCCTGTACATAGTTGTTGGTTTGTACATTACATATATACAAATACAAATATATACTACTACACTACAGTGGGACAATATATTTTATTTAATTCTGAAACCCAAAAGGTCACACTATCTTTAAATCCTTCACACACATACACCATCCACCACAAACAAACAAACCCCATTGCCCTGCACACTCTTGAAAATAGTTTTTTCTGTAAATAATTTAAAAGGGTTCACATTCTTGAAATCCTTAACACCCACCAATGCCAGTTTTCTTTTATAAATGCCCCAGAATGTTTATTTTTTGACATTACACAACATATGATACAATTTGTGAAATGTAGCTGTTATCTTGATGAGTTACTTTCTATGGAAAAGCATGTCAGTAAGCTCTTAAGCACGTTATTTCCAACTGAGTAATGCTAAACTGTCCGGTGGTCACCAAAGTAAAGATCAATTATCATTCACGCTGTTTTTTCTTCTCTCTAAATTACTGTAATGATGTTTTTACTCTTTAAATCCCATAAAATGCAGCTGCTCGCCGTTTTAACATGAACAAATGAGAGAACTCACATCACGATGTATGTTCTTGTTTATCTACAGTATATTATCAATTCTGTTTTGCTTTTACTTTAAATAACATTCATGTGGAGGTTTTTAATGTAAAGCACTCTGCGATTTTAGATCTGTGAAAAGTGCTATAGAAATATACGTACATACTACCATCGCCGCCACTCCCCCAAGCGAATATGCATCTTCTCTGGAAATAATTTCAAAAGGGTTCAGAATCTTGAAATCCTCAACCCCACCACCGTCATCCCCATACCACGCAATCAAACAAATAAACAACAACAAACCCCCCATTCCCCTGTTCACTCTTGAATGTATCTTTTCTGGAAATAATCATTTCGAAAGAGTTCCTAATCTTGAAATCCTTACCCTTCCATATGCAGGGCGTCCACCTGTGGGACCTTCAGGACCGCGTGCTGGTACGGAAGTACCAGGGTGTGACCCAGGGGTTCTACACCATCCACTCCTGCTTTGGGGGACACAATGAGGACTTTGTCGCCAGTGGCAGCGAAGGCAAGGCCAAATATAATACTGTACCTTTTTCTATGTAAATGGTCAATGGACTGCTTTTATATAGCGCTTCTATCCAAAGCGCTTCACAGTATTTTGCCTCACAATCACCCATTCACACACACATTCAGACACCGATGGTGATCGCTGCTATGCAAGGTGCGACTGGGAGCAGTTAGGGGGGTAGGGGGTTAGGCATCTTGCTCAAGGATGCTTACAGGTATGTCAACACCAGGGTTCGAACCCACAACCTTCCGGCTGAGAGTCAAACACCCAGCCGCCATCTCAGCCTCTTGCATTTCATTAGCACACCACGTACAGTACGTGACGATGTCCATAGCTTTTTTCAAGAACGGGTTTGAAGCTCGAGCTGTAAAGTTGGACATTTTAATATTGGAATATTGATTAACTATGAAATGCTCCCCCTCCTGCAGACCACAAGGTCTACATCTGGCACCGACGCAGTGAGCTGCCCATCGCCGAGCTGACCGGCCACACCCGCACCGTCAACTGCGTGAGCTGGAACCCTGTCCTGCCGGGCCTTCTGGCCAGCGCCTCCGACGATGGCACGGTCCGCATCTGGGGGCCCGCGCCCTTCCTGGACGTCCCAGACGCTGAGGGGCTAAATGGTGAATATGGGGGATATGGAGGGGTTGCTATTCATGGAAAGTGGGGGGGGGGTTGTTTTGATGGGTTCTAATGGCAATGAAGGGCGGGGTGTTTTGATGGGTTCTAATGGCAATGAAGGGCAGGGTGTTTGTTTTGATGGGTTCTAATGGCATTGAAGGGCGGGGTGTTTGTTTTGATGGGTTCTAATGGCACTGAAGGGCGGGGTGTTTGTTTTGATGGGTTCTCATATTAACAATCTTTCACCAGCATAGCCAATGTCACCTTTAATCCCCTCGGTCTCTTCCAGAATGCAGCAGCATGGACAGCTGATGGTAGCCCCCTGCGACCGAGGTCTCTCTGTACTTGCTGAAGTCAGGGAGCACTGAGACGCTAAGGACTCTTTTCACGGAACAAAGCAAAGAAACCCTTGACCTTTGAACCTTTTGAAGAAGCTGGTTCTCGGAGAACAGGCCGCCACTGGCGCCGGTCGGCATGACAACGGACGGCTAAACTCTGCCCGGGCCTGCTCACTCTCCCAGGGCCTTGGCACCTACCAGACACGGACACTCCCAGACACTGAGGTCCGCTGTTAATGCAGACCTGTCCACACCCCCGCACCTGACGTCGACATGAGTGGGCCTTGGCGCCCAGACTGTCACCAAACAGCCAACGAAACTCATTCATATTCAGGTGTTGATGCACAAGACGCGTTGCATTTCGATCACCCAAACCAAAATCTGTAGGTGCTCAATGTGTGCTCGTGTTTTCTAATCTGCAGCTACTAGTGAAGACAACACAGTTTTCTTCTGTGTTCAACTAGGAAGACATTAAAACCAAAAGAACAGAGACGGGCATCTGGCACATCAATATGCTTCTTAAAAATGTATTATTACAAACAAGTGACGCATTGTGTGGAATTTTTATGGAGTAAATATCATAAGGTGGCATGCCCTGCAGTGTGTATTGTGGTGAGGGAAACGTTACGTGATTTTGGTTTAAACGTTGGGTGTAAGATGTAATCTATCTCAAAGGGGATCTGCACACGATTTAAGTTTAAGAGACGCACGTTCATGTCTGGTTTAATGGGGAGGGGGGCATGCTTACAGCAGCCCTCAGCGACCATACTATTTATTATCTCAAGTCCGTTAGTCATGCGCTGTCAAGACGCTCCTCCACGTGATGTTTTAGGTTCAACACTGCCTCCGAACCACTTCTGTCATTTATTCAATAAGCGATCTATCGATGTATATTTATATTTTTCACCTGTTTAAACCTCATTCAGATTTTAATTGCATGACCTTTTAACAGAATTAGAGAGGATGTCATGCCCACCACAGAGAATATTGGAAATGCTGAAGTTACCAGCTAGTCGACTTCCTTTTTAGCTTTTTTGTTTTGTTTTTAACTAGGTACATTTGTTTCATTCTGCTCCATTTAACATTTTTGACGATGCAACTGAAAGTTCAAAGGTCGCAGTGAATAGCTTCTGCCGGGCATGTTTCCCAGAGCCAGTGTGGTTCACAGATAAACGCAATGTGCTTCGAGCATGTTCACTACTGGGTAGCTGCCTCATAGTATATATAGACTATAGACTTGGCTGTTAGGCCACAGGTTTCCTTGATACTTGTGCGCATGTGTGCAACTATCTGCCCCGAGCTGTATAGACTTAATATGTTTAACACAGATGTGTATGGCAAGCCGTTTTAACATTTATTCTCCAATACTTACTAGTGTCTAAAGCAGGGGTAGGGAACCCTGGTCCTGGAGAGCAGCAGCCCTGCATGCTTTAATATCTCCCTGCTCCAACACACCTGATTCTAATGAACAAAGTTAGAAGTGTGTGTGTTGGAAGCCTGATAACGATTGAGATTAGAAGCAGGTGTGTTGGAGCAGGAAGACATCTAAAACATGCAGGGCTGCGGCTCTCCAGGACCAGGGTTCCCTACCCCTGGTCTAAAGAATAGATACTAGTATCTAATAAATAGATAGAAGTCTTGGAGAATAAATGTCCAAACGGCTTGCCATAGACGTGTTTTCCTGACTGTTTCTGTGGATTGATTCTTCTATTTGTTTTCATGTGTTTTACTTTATGTATTCCCACATTAATTTTCACTTTATTTCGTGTGTGTGTGTGTGGATTTCAACCATTTTACAATTGTTGACTGCGTAACACGTTTGTACACAAGTGTAACATGGCTATAAATTTGTACAAAGCGTTTCCATCAAAAATACGTCCAATGAAGAACCTGCCTGAAATGTTCTACGTAGCGTGTGCTGAATATGTGTATGTTGTGGCATATGTGATGAGGCTTATGCGCTCACAGGAGACGAGCTGATCCCAGACCTGCTCAAACGGCCGCACTACCACCACCACCTGTTGAAACGCCCACACTGCAACGGTACACACAATAGACGCTAACGCTATCACCTGTGTGTTCTTCTAGGTTCTGCTTATGCAAATGTGTTTACTTCTGAGTATTTTCTGGGCTTCTTGTGTTCCTCCTTGATGTAAGGTTTGTTGGCGAAGTAAGTATAAGATGTTTGCAGCCAGATTTTGCAAAGAATCATTTTACATTTAAATGTGTTATTACAAAGTGATTGTACTGTTATGTACTGTAGGAGATGTGTTATGTATGCATATTTTCAATAAAGCATTCAGGGTTTTAAATGGATTAAGTGTTTGAATTATCTGTCAAATGTGAGTTAGTAGTTTTAATGGATTTAAAATTACATGTATATGAAATGTGTCTGTGGGTGGTACTACAGAATCTCTAGTTTATTTTTTAGTTTCTACATGAAAACAATCTCAGATGCTGCTTGTGTGTGAGTATATTTTAAGAGCTTGGATGGCATTTTGGAGAGGACCAATTTCAAAATTTGGGGACCAATGCACTAGCCTGGTGGAACCAGACCATATTCACTTTATGAATAAGGTCTGGCCAGGCTCTATTGGGAAGCGTTTGCAGTCGTTTCCTCCTACTTGCAGTAGACCTCTGGTTCATTTAGCGCTGAACCAACTGCCGTTGCTACAGTTGATTTGATCGCCTCATCTCGACTTAAACTTCATCTCACTAAACCGCATACTGGGTCGCCAGCAGGGTGGCTACGTGAACGCTAACGTGAACCGCGTCTCCAGGCTATAATCTCAGCAAAAAGAGAGCTGAGAACAATAGTCGGGCAGAGCCAGGCTACCAATGCACCATTACCATACAAAATATGTTAGCACTGAACACAGAGCTGATTAAATTTTACATTTATTTACAAAAATCCACATTTTGAACAGAAAAATAAAAGCCTTCAGAGTAATGTGTGCGACTCCAACACCCTTCCCACAACAGAGGAATGCACAATTGATGTTCATCCCCCTCCCCCCTATCAGCCAACATTACTTCAATTATCCTGCTGACATGCTCCAGGAAACCATGACATTGCCAACGATGCAGGACTGCAGAAACCCTCATCACATCCACGCTTCACAAACCACCCTCCTAAACCAAAGTTTAGCACTTCATGATATATCCTTGCCATAATACATTTATCATAAAAAAGTTATTCAGGCAAGAGTGTAGTGCAAGGCACCTAATTCCACCGGTCAAACACAATAGCATTTGATGTTTTTGAAGATTCAATATGGATCAATTATGTCAAATGGCTTAGTTGTCGGAAAGATCTACATGTGGACTGGCTTTATTTCAGAGATGATGGAACCCAGACACACAGCAGTAACAATGTAATGACATTTTTGCACTATGGGTTAAAAACGACAGCTCTATCTATTTGTTTAGACATGCTAGACTGACAGTGATGCTGGCTGGCTTAGAGGAGGGGGGGGGCACTTGTCTGTCGTAGTCAGTGTGATGATCATCCATTCAAACCTGATGAGTAGTATCAACCCACACACACACACTCATTCACACAGTCACATTTAACAGTGAATTCTCACACACACACACACACACACAATCTGAGACCAAAGCAATTCAACATCTACGATGACTTCAAATCCAGAATTGGAGTGTGTGGTTGCTCTGGATCGGAGTTTGTATGAGAAAAACCTTTAAGAACACAAATGCTGATTCCAGACTCACCCCAACCCAATTTCCTGCATCAGTAGGAGCCAAGTGAACTGAAAGTCAACACGGTTGAGGAGCAGTGTTCTTAAACGTTCCGCACATACAGGAACCCAATGGCCAAAATCAGTAAACCCAAGAGGTTGAAATTTGGCACCCTGGGGTTAAAAAGCCTTCCATAGGAGTCAGTCGTCGATCAGCGCCAGAATCATGCTGCAGAGGAACACACACACACAGGTGAGATGGGTTAAAGTGTGCTGATTGATTCATTGATTGATCTTTATTATCAATTTCTGGAAATGTGTCTTTGGCTTCACAAGATTCCACAGAATATACATTACAAACATATTATAAACACAACAACACAATAAGAGCTTCAAGTAAACCAGTTATCGAGGTACAGGAAAACATATCTCTTAAGAATTCATAAAATAGATTTCACACGGGGATACAATTATTTATATAAATAAAATAAGGGTTGTCGTTACCCGGGGTACCATAAAATGCCTTCCAGAGGTGAGCATATCAAATTCAACACAGAGGGGATGTGAAGGATCCCCCACAATTTGCTGCCTGCAGTCAAGTGCATATTTCACTCAGATCTCCTTGTGGTTTATGTATAATTTTCCAGCCAAATTCACAATCTTACATTATTCTTAGCGCATAATTACCATACCCGGTTGATATGTTGTATGACAGAACACTCAAGACTTCTGTAGACTTGCTCTAGCATATTCCTGCTTACAGAGCTGTGCAACTTCCTCAGCAGCTACTAATGAATAACCTTATATATATATATATATATATATATATATATATATATATAATATTATATATATGATAAGTTGATCAGACTGAATCAAAAGCAAAGACAAAAGACCATTGTTATCCTTAAACTGCAATTGAATATACAGTCAAAGAGGCAATTACAAACACTATGCAAATTGTTCAATACTATGACAATGATGTCAGGGTACAGCCCGGGAGAGGGGAACCCAATTGCGTGAAGTAGAGGCAGCAGACGTAGAATAACAAATAAAACTGTTTAATAGAGTGACAGGTAACAACAGAGGGGAATACCCACAACGGGGCAGTGTAGTGGGTGTAGTGGGTACGTCGGCTGGAGTGTCGACAGCGGCAACAGGTGGAGTTGTTGGTCAGGTAGAGGAGCAGGCGGAGTGCGAAGGCGATCTTCAAAGGACGGACGAGGCCGTAGTGTAGAGTCGGCGGAGCAGACAGGACTGCGAAGGCGATCTTCAAAGGACGGGCGGGGCCGTAATATAGAGTCGGTGAAGCAGGCAGGACTGCAAAGGCGATCTTCAAAGGACGGACGGGGCGGTAATATAGAGTCGGTGAAGCAGGCAGGACTGCAAAGGCGATCTTCAAAGGACGGGCAGGGCCGTAGTGTAGAGTCGGCGGAGCAGGCAGGACTGCAAAGGCGATCTTCAAAAGGAGCCGGTGGGAAAATCTGATCGACGAGCCGTCGGGAGTAGAAACTCGGAGACTAGCTGGTACGTGCTACGTGAACGAAGGCAACGAACTGGCAACAGGTGCTGGGGAGGGAAGTTTCTTAAACCTCCGCCCAGGAAGAGGAGGTGAGGCTTCTGCACGTGAGGCTAATCGGGAGCCGAGAACGTGCTGGGAGCGCTGTTCGGTGCTGAAGTCCCCGCCTGGCCCTCTCCAGTGCTGGACCGGCCGCGAATCGTGACAAATTACTATTGATCCAAGTAGGGAAATTTGGGTACCAACAGCAGCAAAACATAAATCGGTAAGAACGGTTAACAGACAAAGGATTCCATACCTGTACAGGTAGATGAAGAAGCAGAGCAAATGGAAGCCCAGCTTTATCATCGCTTCCTTCATATGGGTCTTGAGCTGACCCCGGTTGTGAATCTCTGTCGGGTCAAACACCCCCATGTTCCCCATAGGGACCTTTACACTCCTGCAGGTAAAGTCAGGTTCAGGTCAGAGTCTATCCGCCACAGAACTTTATGGTCAAACTAAACAAACTATGACACCATACTACTGTATGTAAGAGGGACCCGCCTGTAGATATTCCAGGCAGCAACAGGGAGGTTGAGCAAGAAGATAAACCAGTGCATGGAGATCAACATTAACATAGTCGTTAGGCCCTGGCCGACCAGCTCTGGAATGACCCACTAGAAAAAACACAGCAAACGAATTAGCGCATCCTACTTACCTAATGCGACGTTACTGCGTTAGCTAGGTCTTACTTTGTTGAGTTTGGAGCAGCAGGCTCGAGCGTTGATGTAATCACATTCAAGATCAGAGAGCGTGATTATCTGTGCAGCAAGTCAAGGTGTGGCAAACAATAGTGATAATAATCTTGTGTTCTAGGCTGTGTTCGAAATGTACTCGTTCCCTATATAGTGCGTCAGCCATTTAGTGTTCGTTCCCTATATAGTGAGTCAGCCATTTAGTGTTCGCTCCCTATATAGTGAATCAGCCATTTTGTAGTGTTGTTAAAAATCCCAACTGATTTTTTTCATTCCCTAAATAGTGCGGTAGAAAATCTTTGCGAGGAAGACGTCAGATTATATTATTACGATATAAATGCTGTATACAACTGGAGGGACACATTTTCATTGATTATAGTCACTAATAAGTAGTGATTTGTATTTTGCATTTAAAAAGATTGTTGTTTTGGGGTCTTATGATGCTAATGTTTAACCTAAGGATTATGTTGACAACGAATAGATCTGTGCAAAGCAGGCAATACTTCTTACTGACCAATCTTCAGATTTGTGTAGTATAGTCTACGAAAACATGCCTGATTATAAAGATCAGTCTCCTAAAATAGGCAAAACTCTAGAGAAACATGGACAACTAGGCTATTGCCTTATTATTTTGTATTTACTAAACTAAGTATATTGCTACCATAGCATGGGTGTACCCGTAGCCTACACAGTATTCAGACATATCGATACTACTTAAGTCTTGTAAAGGCACAGTTATTATCTGATGCACCCAGACTGTAATTCCTTTGGGAGTGCCTGCGGAGTAATTCGTCTCAGACGTCTACCATGCAGTGGCTTCTGTCATATGATAAACACGTCTCAGACGTCTACCATGCAGTGGCTTCTGTCATATGATAAACACGTTAGCTGTGTAAATTAAAAGGCTAGGTTACAATGTTTTATTTAATTCTATTAGTTATCACTATTTAGGGAAGGAGTGATCAAGTAGAAATTTCTAGCACAGCCCTACAGTACACTTACCTTACCGCAAACACATTTATTTAAATTGAAAATATCTTGATTGATTAATTAATTTACCACCACCACACAGCACAATGCTTATATTCTTTTTCTTACTTGACTAGGTGGGCGGCTAACATGCTACTACCGGTACTAGCCGCAATTTAGCTAGCGCTAGAGCTAATAGAACACATACAATTATCAATTTGATTAGTTTGGAAGCTATATAGTTATATAGACATTACAAACACCTCCGTAATGTGCCATAATACATGTGGTAGAGAAAGATACGAAGTAAACTGAGAGAAAAATCAGAGCACAGCAGTCCACCAGGGACATAATAAACACCGCCGCCTCCATCTTTGACTGGGATTTCTTCACGTCCAGCTGGTTCCCCACACTGACACTTGGTATACGTATCTCCCTCTAGTGGTGGTATCACTTATCTGTAATTACTGTATTTCGCTTTCAAGATATTGAGCACGCACAATATATTATATTAAATTATAATTAATTTACGTCATATAGGAAGTATTTCTTCTTTAGGATTATATTTTAGTACATAGATAGGCCTATTCCGAGGCTTTCCAGACTGATTATTACAGCGAAATTAAACTCAACATCGCGAGATCAGGGTGGTATCGCGAGACTATAGGTGACAAAAGAACATAATGCGACGAAGTAAAATAATAAAATATTACAAAAAATAATAATAATAATAAATACATTTTAAAAATGTATGTAACATGTAATATTAGTTAGCCTAATTGAAACACCCCCCCCCCCCCCACACACACACACACACACACACACACACACACACACACACACATACACACATTCCAACAGTGTACGTCTAAATTTGGCATTTATAAGAGCCGAAATGGTGACCACCAATACCCACCATACACAATTATATCCTATTAAATAGCCTGGGATGCCCATTATATACAAAATATGGTCTGGCATATTAAATATCTATAGGTCAGCAATTTAAACACTTGGTTTCACAAGTTAATTGGTTTCATTTTCTATTCAGTAAAGATTACATTGACCTCTACATTTAGCAAAAACCTTCTTGTAGCCTATAAACCGTTACCAAATATTGCACTTCTTTACAAACCAAAAAAGAGGTAGGTTTATCCTAAGTATATGTTGTGCATCGTCTCGGTATCTTTTACTCTGAAGGATAACCGGATGTGTAGCACTAGCAGCGCAGACGTATTTCCACTATGCTGCGCGGTCCGAATGCAGGTGCTCCAGTTATTTCAGAACAAAATGAGTTGTTTATGGATGGGCAATGTATGTATTTGTGTCATCTATCCTTCTTACATAGGCCTATTTGTGTCGTATACAAAATAGCAAGAGGTAATTGAACTATTTTATAGCTAAATTATTTGTAACCTCCCATACCTGCAACACCATAGCTAACGATAGTTTAAGAGCCGATAGTACGATTTTTATTGTAGCCTAATCGCAAATCCTTAAAAGTGTTATATCCTTTTAATTGCTTATTTTTCAATAGCAAGGGTTTAATTATTTAAATTATTGAACTAGAAAACCGAGGGGTATGCCTATTATACCTAAATAGATTGAATCACAGTGTCTAATGGAAATACTTCATACTTCAATACTTCAAATAATGCATGTCCAGAGTTTATAGGTACGCCCACTACTTAATATATGCTATTCTAGTTGTTGGTCAAGTTGACTACTTATACCACTATTGCAAAAATGTGACTTTCTGTGAAGCTTATTCTGACACGTATATATTTATTTCCAGAGCTGTTTAAGTACACCCACACACATACACACACACTATCGCAACAGCCACTTAAGGTGTATCAAGGCTCATGTTGATAATGTTGAAACACTTTATTGTCCATTTTTTATTTTCCATAAATGCTTGTTAATTGTTTTCCCCAGTTTGTGCTGATCAGACGTATCTCACGTCGTGGAAACAATGGTTTTGCCTCATGTATTCTCTGCTGACAGCTGTTATTTTGCAGTTGGAGCCTTACATGGATGAGAAGTTCATATCTCGGGCATTTGCCACCTTGGGAGAATTAGTAGTGGGGGTCAGAATCATCCACAACAAATCGCACTGGTAAGAGAACAGAGAGACCATTTCGTTTATGAGCTGACCAATGCAAAACGTCCTATGAGAGTAGGGCTGGGCGATATGGACCAAAAATAATATTTGAGGTTGAATACCGATACACAATATATATCGGTATTTTCTATAAATTGGGCTAAATCTTCAGGCAGTTAGAAAAAAACAGGAAACCTGACGGAAACGTGAATTTTTTTATTTTTAGCGACAATAATTGACATGTGAGCTTTCTCTGGTGTCTCCGCCCCTTTGACACTCTGAACACACCAAGTGCAGGCATGGAGAGAGAGACGAACAAATCGAATAAGTCTCGAATAATTGCATAATATAAATATATCGATATAAACGATATCTCTTATCGCCCAGCCCTATATGAGAGTTTGATGTGTGTTGTTCAGGGGGGCGTCTGGGTACTGTTTCATTGAGCTTCCAGACGAGGCTGCAGCAGAGCGGTGCCTGAGGAAAGCAAATGGCAAACCTTTGCCAGGAGCCTCACCGGTACGCTGCTCACTCAGCCACACGTTGACAGACCACGTGCTCCAATATTCCTTCCTCCCTGAACAAGCATTCAAATATATTGTAAATTGTAAATCCGCCGCTGTTTTCTATTGACAGCCGAGAAGGTTCAAGCTTAATCGTGCCGCATATTGGAGGCAGGGTGAGAACAGGTATATGGTAACATTTTGAGAAATCACACTGGCGCTGAATTTATACACATTTTCTATATTACAGCAGCCGTTTCAATCAATCACTCTAAAAGTGACCTCTTTCCCTCCAGTGATGACTACTTTGGCAACCCATCTCATCAGCACTTTCTCGCCAGTGCTGACCAGTACTATCAAGAGTGGGCCAATTACGGCTATGAGGGCGGCCAGAAGGGCCAGAATATGGGAGCATATAACAGCTGCAATTATGAGCAGTATGATTACGGTAATCAGGTACGATCTGTCATTAGCTTGCATGGCCCAGACTAGTATTTGATATGGTTCCTAATATCTAATAATTTCGTGACCCATATTGTGTGTTAAATTAAACCGTCAACAGGCAGGTAATTATTTATAGTTTATTTTGTACTTCAATAAGCAGGTACTGTAAAAGTATAAACATTAAAGGGGGACTCGTTCATTTTGGAAAAAGATTGTTGATATTTGAACTCCAACAAAAACACCTCGCCCTTCACCGCCATAGGGTGCTCCCTCAGAAGCTCCGACCCCACACATTGGAAACGCATTGTGAAGGCTAGCATAGTGTGTGGTGCGGTCTGCACCACTTTGTTTGTGTTCCTATTAGGGCTGCACGAGTTGACCTAAAATCAATATCACGATTAATTGAACACTGTACCTCAATTACGATTAATGAACGATTTATTTGTCGCCTTTGTTTTGCTTTTTTTTTAGTTCTACTACACGATGCTTCCATTTAGCCGACTAGACAGGCGGAGTTACGTGAATACACCCTAGAACTATAAATAATGAATACACAAGCGGTAGTATTCAGCAGCTTTTGTAAAAACATACTATTTGTAAATTGGGCTTGATATTAAGCATTTTAATGCATTTGACTAAAGAAAGTGAGCTGCAATAGAGTCAATTTCTTATTTTACAATATGAAATTGAGAATTGAGCTACACTAAAAATGTAACATATTGTATTTATCTTCCTATTGGCGTTGCGCTTGATTTAACTGAATTTTTTTAATATAACAAACCGACAAAACTTATATTTACTGAGCCAGGGCTATGTAGAAATACGGTATTTCTTTCTCAGTGTTCAGAGAACAGGCAGCTAGTGTATTATCTTACAAAACGTGTATTGTCTTATTTGCTGACTCCACCTTTAAATGTTACATTTAATTATTTATCTTAATTTTTCATTCTCTGCAGCCCCATAAAGAAGACCAAGATCACAGTCTAGAGGGTGAGTCCTATTTAATAGTCGTAGTTTGTCCTAGTTATTAATTTGCCACCATAGAATGTTCTAATGTCCATTTTGTCAGTTTTGCCTCACTGCTTTTGATGTGTTCATTAGTATGATCGGCAGCTTATATTTATTCTTGTAAAGCAGTAGTAATATTTTAAAACTGTCTGTCTGTCTGTCTGTCCGGCAGAGCCCTCAGTAGAGCTGGACATTGAAGAAGCCAACAGGATGTTTATGGAGGAGAGCGAGGAGCTCTATGAAGCTCTCATAGATTGTCACTGGTCTGTTCTGGAACCGCCCACATGACCTAGAACTTTCTACAGCACTACGCCCTCTGGTGGCCTACACAATCATCATTTCCCTGTGTGGGCTAGTCACACTTAATTTTTAGTGATAAAATCATTTTATTCCCATAGTTTTGCCATTGTAATCTTCTACTCTATTTGTGCTATTGTTAAATGTCTCCAATTCATCATGATAGGCTATATTAACATGAATAGTACATTATGTGTTAAGTGTTTTCTGTGGTTCCTCATCAACTGAAAACTATGTTTTGCACAGTGGATTTGAATTAAAAGTATTTTATGTATTTGGTTGTTTGTAATGTTTGAGAAATATAGGCTGATCACCTACTATATGTTCCCCTATCTCTGTCTTTTACCGTTCTGAAGTTTTGATACAAAATATTAACCTATGCCATAGAAACAAATAATTCGATTATGCAAGGAATATTTTATGATTGACTGTCACTATGTTGTAGAGCCCCTACTATGCCAAAAGACAAGCTATAAACCAATCTCTTCAGCGGAATGTCAGAATTATAGGGGAAAACCCCTGAGATTCTATAGGATAGAAAATAGGAAATATAAACCGATGCAAAATTGTAGTGATTTCTGAGGGGGGCCAGTGGGCTGGCCAGCTGTCCCCCATCCCCCAGCCAGTGTCCCCCAGCAATGGGGGACACTGGCCACCCCTGACCCCCACATAGCGGGGCCCCTTATTCATAGTCTACAAATATTTAGGCATGTTTTAAGCTCCACTTTAGGACTAGAAGTTTGTAGCCCGCCTATGTGAAGTGTGAAAACCTTTATCTAAATCAGTAAAGACTAACAATGTCTCCTACATTATAGCAATCCCCACATACACAGTTTGACACCTGCGTCCATTTGCTAAGTTGCACACATTCTGTAAGTCACTGTCAACATTACTAAAGGTGAACTCCTTGAAAAGCAATTGCCCTTGTCGTTGAAACCAAAAAATTGTTTTGAAACCCTGAAAGGGCACCTACCCCCTGTTCTTTCGTCAACCTATAGGTGTACACATTGTATTTGGGTTTGGGTTTCTAACTTATTAAAGTGTGACCGGTATTTGTCAAATTTGTCAAAAATGTTAAATGTGTCCGGTAAAATAAACGTTTCCCGTACGTCGATCTGGCAATAACACATTCCTAGCAGATACCCCGTTGTGTGATACAGGATATTTGATTGTCTATTCCACATGTGTCTATCTACTTATTTTAAATACCGTAACAGCACAGAACATCTGTACAGAAGCATCACCAACACCAAGGAAAGCAGGGGGTCCCCAAAGAAAGCAGGTGTTCGATCCAGCAGCCCTTGTTGAGACCCACTGCCCTAGATGCTACAAACCCAGTTACTAATTCAGTCAGGACTACTATAGTCAAAGAGAATATTCATTTGCATTTGCAGTTAGTTATATTTGGTGGTATGGGTATGTTCTGGGAGCTCCCTGCCCTTGGAAAGTCCATGGAGAGTGGAAATAGACACCCCCCACCCATAGGGTACAGAACAGAGCAAGCATCAATGACAACTATGGAGGACCAGGACTGCCATAATAAAAATAAATAAGTAAAACAAGGAAATGTGGAAATACGGAAATAAATAAATGTAGATATACAGAAATAAATAAATAAAATAATGTATAAATAAATATATTTAAGAATAAATAATTAAATGAAAAAAAATGAAATAAATAAATGTAGAAATGCACAAATGAATAAATAAATAAATGTAAAAAAATACAGAGATAGCCTTTTAATTTTTAATTTTAATTTTAATACCAAAATTATTTTTTCAATTATTTTTATATTTATTTAATTATTTATACTTTTTTTTTTCTTTATTTATACTTTTATATTTTTTATTTTATGTTTGTTCTGTCTTAGACTTGTAAATGTTGATAAATATTACAGTTTAGGTAACATACCCTTTTAATAAAATGCAACCCGAACAAGCCCTTTTGGTGTCT
>JAODLL010025292.1:0-24607 GCA_026546735.1 Forbesichthys agassizii
GGAGGGAAAATGGCTAATTGGGCCCAGTTTGGACATTTTCACTTAGGGGTGTACTCACTTTTGTTGCCAGCGGTTTGTCTATTAATGGCTGTGTGTTGTGTTATTTTGAGAGGACAGCACATTTACACTGTTCTACAAACACTACTTTACATTGCAGAAAAGTGTCAATTCTTCATTGTTGTCACACACAAGTGTAAAAATGAGAAGGCTCACTCGCACAGTCTGATTCTAGTCTACAAGATTCAAAATTGCAACAAATGTATTATTTATCACATGATAGAAAATTATCTCAGGCTCTGTGGCTCACAACAGAGACATCGCTACAGCTCCTGTAGCGTTTATGGCTGTGGTGTCTTTGGTCCATAATGATCTCCAGGAAACTCTCCCTACACATGCTGGGTGTAGAGGTCCTGTATGACTGGCAACAGACCTGGAAATGTGCTGAGGAGCGGCTATACAGTACCATGCAAGCCTGTTACGTGAAACTCTCTCCTGACAGATACCTTTGAGTACAGTTGTATTGAAAAAAATCAAACAGTGAGCTTGGGAGGACAATTGGTTTCTGGAAGAGCTACATTATATCACAAAAGACATACTGTATAAACATATTAATGTTGTCCTAGAATGTATTCCATTAAACCAATACAGTGGAAATAGGGCTATGATTAAATGTAAAATAGTATATTTTTATTTATAGGCAATATTTAAATATTAATAGTAAGCGGACATTCATAACCAGTAATCTTTAAATTATCAAAATAGGCCAGACTTGTGGAAGGTCACCCTGGTTTGATGGTACACAGAGAAAACTGTCCTATAACTCCATGGCGTGTTATTTAAATAAGCTTTCAATAGGATTGTTCCAGTGTGTTGAAATGCTGTGTGATAACTGTGTGCTTTGGCTTAGCGGCAGTCCACACAGTGTACTGCTGTATTATCACAAATGTCTGTGATGGACACACCATGTGCAACACAGATGAACCTCTCACGGCCTGCTTTTGTGTTGTTGTTGTTGTTGTTGTTGTTGTTGTTGTGTTGATTTAGATGTGTGGAAAGACCCAGAGCCATGGAAAGAACAGAGTTACGCCATCTCCGTTCACTCCAATGGACCTTTTTTTCACAGCAATGGCGGATCGTGAAGCCTCAAAATAGTTCCCGAAAGTTAGCCTAAATATTGAAAGTACCCTATACCTTTTATTTTAAATGTAAATTGGTGTATTTATTGACTACTAATTACCAAAAAAAATGTATATATCAGTATATACCTGTATATATTCAAACTGCCCACCAAGCACTTCCGAGAACTATTTTGCCTCTCCATGAACCATGTGACCACTGACTATTTCTAACTTGGCGTAACTGTTATTTCCATGATTCTGGAAAGACCTATTCCACTTGCATACAAGCCTCTGAGAGGGAGACAGTTTTCCATGGTACCACTGGGATGCTGCTTTCATGTGGAAACAAATCTCCGGGCTCCTACAGCCCTGTTGTGACAGAGGATAATGCATTTCACAACATCTGACATTTGTTAGCTGTGTTTGGTGTAACCAATCTCCTTCTAATCCCAAGACGTCCATGGGCTTACAAAAGCGCTTGCAGCATGAAACAGATGGATCCTGACGCAGGAGCAGGACGCACCATGCTGGCATCTAGACTGGCATACAGGCTAGCTAGCATATAGGCTAGCATGTAGGTTGGCACATAGACTGACACATAGGCTGACACATAGGCTGGTAGATAGGCTGGCATCTAGACTGGCCCTGCCTGACACCCTCCGTGATGTCTGGGTCTTAGCGGCATGATGGCATGATTACAGCATTATGTGACCTTGACCCTTGACCCTTGCACTTCCACACACTCACTATTTCTGCTGTATGATGTGTTAAACCCTTGTTAGCATAACACTTTGTATGGGTAAAGGTTCATTTCTTTTTCAGTTATTGCAACCAAACCATACATTTCAGCGCCAGCTTATGATGTTTACAATGCAAGTTAAGTTTATCACCCCTTAATCACATTACATGGCTGCACAGACACAAATGTCACATGGAAACAACAACACTCCTTTACATATTCCTCCCATCAGGCAAGGAAATACTTCTCCAAAAAACGATTGAGTGGAAGGATAGTGGAAAGGGATCACAAAGAGAGGAAGCCAAACCTTCTAGGATGGTTATGATGCAATAGGTGCCGAGTGGGTATTTAGCAATACTGTTCATGAGGATTGTCAACAACTCCGATGCTGCACACATATAAAGGAGTGTACCTTTAATAATGTTAGGCTACACCTATGGGTGGGTGTGACAACACGTTCTCTCCTCCTTCTGAACATGTGGGCCCCACTCATCCTCCCTTTTCATAAAAGTTGGAATGTGCTTGAAACAATGAACTATCTTTCCTCCATGAAGAAAACATCTGTCGTTCATCAGCCTGTAGGCTACACTATGTGCAGATGCAACATAGCATAACAGATCTGAGAGGAATAGAGGCACAAGTGTCCTAATATAATAAGATAAACCACAAGAAAGAATACCTTTCTCCTTTTTAGACTTAGGTCAAATTGTGCTGAGACCCAGATAAGTTGTCTGCGACTAGTAAATACTATAGATAGGCTATAGTAAACTTATGTTTTGCATATTATTACAACACGTTTTGAAAAGTGGTTTTGCAGAGGCAGATGGGCAGATGGGTTCTCTTGGGCTTTTTCAAAGAGCCAACTTGCAGACAAATAATCATAACTGAGGGTCAAATGATTGACCTCGATAAGTATTGCTTTATTATAATAACTAAATATTAAAACAACATCGCTCTCTACTGGTGATGATCAATAGTGGATGAGCCTTCGCACTAAGTTCCTCCTCCTTACCAACAGGCGGTGCTGCAATTGTGCACCGCTATGTGAAAACGCCTTGTAGTGCTTCCGCGAGTAGAGATCACAAAGAACAGCCGACTGATTGAGCACAATAATAACAATAAATAATGGGCAAAAAGCACAAGAAGCACAAGTCAGAAAAGCACGGATACGAAGGTAAAATGATACACATCGTATAGCCGTATAAGTAATACAATTTTTTTACACATTTCTGTTTTCGCCATTACGAAAAGGGATAAGATTTTCAACCGTTACCGGTACGTCCTAAGCTCCTGTTAGCTCCACTTATTGCAGTGAAGCTAAGCTATTGTAATATGGTAACAACAGTAACTTAAGTATTTGCATCAGTCACCTGTCGGTGTATATAAAATGTGTACTTAATGCATAGGGATGATTATGTGTACTGAATCTGGCATATATGGTTTTTCCAAAGTATTACTAGTTTACATGTTTTTTTGCAGGCAAAACGTTATTGTTCAGATTATTTAAACATGTTATGTATCATGCCCATTCACAACCAGTAGGCCTACGTTGGCCATCTATTTACTGTTTGCGCAGCTGCTTTTTTGATAAATAACTGCTAAATGTCTGTTGACATGTTTAATTGTTTTCTGCAGACTATGGCGAAAGACCTCTCAAGTTGGTTTTAAAAGTAGCTGGAAATGAAGTGACTACAGGAGGCTCTAGTCTAAGTAGTTTCTATGACGATAAATCAGCAGACTACGACAAACCAAAGGAAAAGAAGAAAAAGAAGAAGAAGAAGGAGGACAAAGAAAGAGGTTTTGGGTCACCCGAGGATGACAAAGTAAAGAAAAAGGTCTGAAGTTGTTTTATTTGTCCTTCATAGTTGACTTTGGACATGCTTCTAAAAGCAGATGGTTAGTAGGACTGTGTCCACATCTCAAGTCTGTGTGCTCTGATGTTAGATGACAAAGAAAAGAAAAGGTTATGATGCTGATTGTGACTGGGATGACAGAGAGCAGAACAGAACTCCTATCCGCTCAGAGCTGGATAAACTACAGGGTAAGCATCAGCAATGGAGCTTCCTTCATTTACTAAACCTGATAGAGCCTCTTCATGCTCAAACAAAAAGCATATTTTTTCAAATTAATATTTTAGTATTCACAATGAGCCAAAACGTTATCACTTATGGATTAAGTGAATAACATTATGTTAAGTATCTCATAACAACAGAGCATGTCGTGGTTTCAGATAAAGTGGACAGCAAGCAAACAGCCATACTAGACGCCATCAATATAAAGCCATCAATCTTTATTTTATGCCTGATGTGAGTTTTGTATTTGTACAGAAAAAGAACAGACTCCTCTCCAAGAAGCTTTGACCCAACTCATCAGACAGCTTCAAAGGTGATTGTGTCATTTATTGGCTGCTTGCTTCATTTATCTGACTAAATTGTTACATGTTTTCCTGGCTGTAAATATGTCATCTCTTGTTTTTGTAGGAAAGACCCAAGTGCGTTCTTTTCATTCCCAGTCACAGACCTCATTGCACCTGGCTACTCTTTAGTCATCAAGCGGCCAATGGACTTCAGCACCATGAAGGAGAAGATTAAAAAAGAGTTATATAAGTCACTGGAGGAGCTCAAGGTATTTATCTGCCCTGTCTACGTACACTCATAACTGGATTTAATTTGAAGACACACTAACCATGGCTTTAACACACAAGCCGCGGCATAACTGGTTTTAAGGTGGCCTTGACCACCCTGATTTTACAGTGTTGTACAATCAGTCTGGAAACTCCCCATTTAAAGTTGTTTGTCATTGTTTGCAGTGCCAGTAGGTATCATATTTATAGGACAACATGTAATATAGACTGACATATACTGACTGGTTTTCGGACATCCCCCGGACCCCCCAATTAGGCCTGTCACGAGAACCGTTTTTTTGTTGGCCGATTAATTGTCCCAGAAATAATCGCGATAAACAATATTATTGTCATTTTAAGGGCAGACAAGAAAAGACAAGGGTGGAATGACTATATAGGCCTAATCCAATCCAATCCTTCACACTGTCGTGGTGAAGGTTGGTTGTGAATTATGTATTGATGTGCCCTACACCAGCGACCGTGATTTTGTCCAGACGGAGCAGTAACTATTATTTTAGGATGAAAGTTCATATGTTTAGGAGATCGTAGGCTATGTGAGTAAGTAGTGTGCCTTCTCAAGCAAACTCAAAATTGTTATCATTAAGAAACGGCAAAATGTAAACTTACTATAATCATTTAAACTTTGCAGCGACATATTCCATATTTGATTGAGGTTAATTCCATATATCGCACAATAAGGCGATAATTATAGCGACAGGCCTACCCCCCAAAACAGTGAAACTGCAAATTTTCGAGTGGCCAGCCTAAGGCACACCTGTGCAATTCTCATGCTGTCTGATCTGCATCTTGATGTGCCACACCTGTGAGGTGGATGGATTATCTCGGCAAAGGAGAAAAGCTCACTAACACAGATTTAGACAGATTTGTGAACAATATTTGAGGGAAATAGGCCTTTTGTGTACATAGAGAAAGTATTACATCTTTGAGTTCAGCTCATGATGAATGGGGGCAAAAACAAGTTTTATAATTTGTTTTTATAATTTTGTTAAGTGTATATTTAACAGTGGACTGAAAATGTGTTTATTTTGTTTAGTCCTAATCATCATGATGAATTGTTGCTGCAGGTGGATTTCAGGGCCATGTGTGAGAATGCCCTGATTTATAACAAACCAGAGACCATCTATCACAAAGCTGCTAGGAAGCTACTGCACTCTGGGATGAAGATCCTGAGCCTGGTATGTACATGTACAAATATTTACTGAACAACAGGAGGCAGCAGAGCACTTGAAATGGTAACATTAATTCAGGTGATATATACAATTTTGTAGATATTATCCAATTCAGTTATATGAAACTTATTTAAATTTAAAAAAAGTTTATATATTATAATCAAATATTTAAAGACCTTTGCTATATTTGATGCCATTTTCCACAAGTATAATACTGAACTATAGCTACACACGTGTACTAATGTGCATGTCAACTGTGTTCCTCCTGGTTTATCCCAAAGGAGAGGCTGCAGAGCCTGAAGCAGAGCATAGAGTTCATGTCAGGCCTGGAGCCATCCAGCAAGCAGGGGAAGATGGAGGATGACGGCTCCACTGGCCCAGAGCGTAGCAGAGAGGGACTGGCCACCACAGACGCCAGCGAGAGCTCCCAGTCCCCCAGGACACCTCGGTATGTACCTGCTGATGATGACACAAGCCCCCACAACCACTGCCCTCTGGCTGTGGAGGAGTGGCCCTACAGAAAAGAGCTACCAACGCCATAGTATACCATGTTACACCATGTTATCCAAACTGATATTATGAGCCTGCTTTGTTCTCTAGTCCCTGGCCTGCAGTGTTAGAAACATGCGCTATGCTTGAAAGGTACTTTTCCATGGCCGAGGGTAGCCATCTTTCCCTTGGATTTGCATAGCAGAGAAAAGGTCCATTCTGGGAAGTTGCTTATAAGTTCATTACACACCATTATTGTGTGTGCAAAATGAAAGGTTATGGCTGAAGAGGTGATAATGCTTTGATATTGGCATATTTGTTTTAGCATAACAGAAAAAAATAATGACTGATTATTAAGACAGGGAATATACTGTACTAGGCCTAGTAGTACTATTAACAGTACTATCATAAACAACCGTAATACAAGTGTGTAAACTGAAAGCAATAATGGATAGTTGGCTGTAGAGGTCCATGTAGCATTTAATAATGGGACAGACAATTATTTTCACTTCGAGGCCACATTGAAAAATGTTAACTTTGCGGGCCGCAATACTTTTTAATCAACATGCTAAAACATTTTAAAATTAAACACAAAATAGATAACTTTGTTAACTTGCATATTTATGCATATATAGCATTATAGCATATATTTATGCTATTCCTATACAACACCATTCTCATATTCGAACGTAACAGGTCAGCTGCTTATCCTACACACAAGTCAATTAGGACTTAGACCGGGACAGTCCTGATGCGTATGTATAAGTAATGTTAGTAAGTCTGTCTTATCTAACAAACACTATTTTACCACACATTAACGTGGGCTGTGAGCAGTGCTGGGTAATCTGCTAAATCAGAGGTGTCTGTAAACTAGCTTTAAACAGTGTATTTGAGCTTGTTTGCCAGTAGCTGCCGATACATGTGGGTTTCTGTGTGGTTGTTTTCTCCAGTGAGTCCTTTATTCTCTAAGAATGTGAGGAATGCTTCTGAGTGTGCTGGGACTTGCTTTGAGTGCTGTGCATCATCTGATGCAAGTAGAAAAATGGGCCTTATCAGACCCAGCTGTTCACCTGCAGATGTGACGTCAGATGGCAGAGAAACAAGCAAACTTAAAGTAAATATGAATTGAAAACCATAAAGGCTGTAAAAACAGCTCGTTAATTTCGACTAATTAATTATAGAAATAAAAAAACGTAATGCAGGTTAATCGCACTGCTAAAGTAGCTCCGCCTCCTTAGTTACTTTTGCTATGGCTGCAGTCACATATACACCAATGAAAAACTGAGCAGGTGATGGACTGCCGCCGTCCAATGTTAAATGCACGATGTCATGCTGAAAGTGAGCAGTACAGGAGGTGACACACACGGAACTCTATTTCCTTTGTTGGTCGCAGACCATGAGCGGTTGTTGTTATGTGACGGAAAAACGTGCTGTTCTCATTAGGCTGACTGGGGCATCCCGAGGCGTTCCCAGGCCTCTCTCCACCTAGTCCTGGCTCTACTGCGAGTCACTCCATCGGTTTCCTGCTGAGAACCTGAGATTTAGCAAAAATGTACGTATTGCAATATTGCAATCCATGTTTAAATGCAACTCATCAGTTGCGCTGTAGTGCTCCAATATCCCAAAAGGTCCACCCCAACTCAATGTTGTTTGCAATATAACCGCTTGTATGTGTACGGAATAGTATGAGCTCTGACGTGGTTTTCTGCTTCAAGTCTAAATATATTAGTAATGGTTGTTTTAATCACAAGGGCATCTAACCACGGGAGACAGTTAGTGTTGGGTGTCTTGCTCAGGGACACTTGGTCAGGAGTTACCGGGGTTCGAACCGGCGCCGTCCCGATCCCCTGCCACCCTGCTCTACCCAGAATAAAAGGAAGATTTCATGATCTGCCTTTAATGCTGTGTAGTTAGTTGGTTATGAAATGAAACCGTACAAGTTCAAACTATTTAACCAGACGTTCAAGATGTTCTTTAACATCCAAATAGGCTCCAGCTCATCTCCACAGTGAGCTGTCTGCTGGTTTGTCTCGCTAGGTTCCTGTGTAATGTCCAATGAGTGTCAGTGTGCTTCATCTTGTGTCACCATCACTTGTAGACAAGACAAGGACTCTAAGGAGGAGGCAGCGAAGGTGGAGAAGGAGCTGCAGGATATCCGCAAGGTCATTGAGGAGTCTAGAGGGAAGCTGTCCAGCAGAATGCTGCAGTGTGAGGTTAGCACCACACACACACACACACCTGGTCACATTAGCTCAAGCATAACATGATGCTGTGAATATGCATTGGCTGAATGCTCCCCCGTCGTCTGTTCAGCTGGAGTTTGTGAGGAGGAAGTGTGATGGCTCCACCACGCTGGCTATCCTGAACCCAGCTGACCCCGCAGTAGGAGGTACGTACCACCAGGGGGCTGTGGTGACCCTATTCTCATTTAAGAGCAGATAAAATTGCACATAATGTTAACGCTCGCCTGTAGACAAGAGGTTACTTTCTCTGTAGTCTGCCTGTCAGTAACATCCATGGTTTCCATGGTTTCAGATGTGGGCTACTGTGCTGTGAAGCTGGGCATGATGTCCAGCAGGCTGCAGAGTGGAGTCAACACCCTGCAGGGCTTCAGAGAAGACAAGAGGAACATAATCACACCTGGTAAGGGGATTCCTGACCGAACCCCTCACTTATGGTTGTTTCACAGCTCATAATAAGGCTCTAGTATGGACCTGTGTTGTAGTAGAGCTTTAATTGGGCCTGAAAAGTTAAGCCCGACATGGCCCGAGCCCAACACAATTCTGCCCAACCAGAACGCGCACATGTACGGCTTTTTGAAGCTCGGGCCCCATTACAGCTTAACATTTTTGTATAACTTTCCCAGGCCTGTGTCCATACACTGTGCATCGCCATAGAACTACATGTAAATGTGTATCAGATGGCTCTCTAATTTTCTGATTCAGTGACTAAATGGTATATTGACCGTGCTGGATAGTGATTACGTGCTACGATGTTGAGCCAGGAGCTAAAGGAATAACAAGCTAGTTGTCATATGGTGAACAGAGTGCAGAGATGCAGCTGATTTTCTCCGCATACGCCTAGGTCTTATATTGTAGGATAGGTTATTAGGTAAGAACAGGAGTCATTCTAACCTGTTCAACGTTATTTGAAAACAGCTTGGCTCAAATAAATATATAAATGTATTCACCTCCTCAGGAACATCCATTTTTGCGTTTCCCTCTAAATAACAGGATCGGCGAGGGGGAAAGGTAGGATATAGACTATAACAGATCAGACTGCTCTACGACTCAAGATGCTATGTACACACACTGCAAATGATAGGCCTATATTTGTATTATTTATAGTATATTCATCCTGAAATGAACATGCCTGGGGAAATATGTGAGAAATAAAGACCGACCCGGTCAGGTCCCGACGGTTCCAAGCAGAGATCTTTAGCTCTACTGTGTAGTGTGTCCTTATCAGTGATCTCTATGGGTAAAGCTCAGCTGTGTGTGACTCTGCGTTTAGTGTCCTACTTGAACTACGGGCCCTTCACCTCCTACGCACCTGCCTACGACTCCAGCTTCGCCAACGTCAGCAAGGAGGACTCTGACCTGATGTACTCCTCCTTCGGAGAGGAGTCTAGCCTGCAGCGCTCTGAGAGGCATGTATAGCGTTCCCACATCGTCTCTCTGCGTCTGCAGAGCGCAGCATGGCCTAAAACCTTGAGCCCACTCACATTCAGCCTAGGAAATAACAGCAAGTTAGCTTAATTGTGTCTCTGGGATTGAGGTTTTCTTTTTTCCTGTTCGGTGTGGTTTAAACAAAACCCTCAATGTTAAATGTCGCTTGACGTTCTGCGTAGGTGCGGCATCTTTCCGCATTATTTGTTGAACATACTGTTGTGAAATGTAACAGATTTACTTTACCTTTGCAGCCGTGGTGAAGTGGGTGAGCTTTAAATATCCTGTGTGTGTGTGTGGGCGTGCGTCTTCAGCATCTCAGAGTTCCTGGTCACGTCGGAGGAGTACACATACAAGTTGGCAGACAATCTCCTGGACGCCATGACGAATGGAGAACATTCCAGGACACTGGGGAACACTGAGCCAGTGAGCATCTTGTGGCTGTCCTTAGATCTCTGCCTCCACATAACCTCCCCATACGTATAATTCCCATGGTTACAAGACACAGTCAACATTATGTTTTGTGTAAATGAAGATGATACCCTTCCTTACTTGGCATTTACCGGTCCTGCGTTAATTGTGTTCCCTTTTCTATCTTTCAAAGAGGGAGGATCGTTTTATTTTATTCTTTTGGGAGCGCTTTGTTTCTGAAATGGCAGCGCGCCCATATGCCTGCATCTGAACAGGATAATCACGGCTGTGTGAAAGCCTTTCCATTTGGAACACGGAATGACGTACACTCCAGCTTTAACGTTTTGTCTTTTTGAATGTCATGCAGGTGGATGAAGCCACTCGAACCCAGGTGTCAGAAGGCAATATGAAGGTGAGCTGACACCTTTATATTTAATGGTACAATACTTTTGTCCCACTGTGTGCATAGTGCCCCCCAACACCCCCCAACTTGCTAGTTCAAAGTGACTTGCTTCGTTTGAAACTGGTGAGACTAAGCACGTGCTCTGGAATGTCTCAGTCATGCATAGTGTTTTCAGGCGAGGGAGGGGTTGGTCGTGTTTTAAACCAAAGCACAATCCAAATCCTTTCTCTTGACTGGCTGTATCATAATATTTGCTGGCCTCTATTTAGCTTTAACCACCAGGGATGGACAGACACAAAGTGTACCTATACATTTATTTTTTTAAAGCTACTTATTTTCTATCAAGACATAGTGTTTTGCACGGTGTGACGTCCTGTTCGTTTAACATCCAGGGAGTTCTAGTGATAGTTGAGCATTATACATGTTAATAATATAAAGTCAATTTAGATGGACGTTAAATGTACCGCCTACCAGACAGAATGTACTTATTTGTGTTGGCCTGACCTGAGCTTGACCTCTGGATGGCTCCAGCTCCGTCAAAATAAAAATAGCCTATATCAGAAATAGCCTGACAGCGAGGATTAGCAGGATATTAACCCTGTGTGTGTGTGTGTGTGTGTGTGTGTGCGTGCGTGCGTGCTGTTAATCATCACACCTTTAAGCCTCACTGTTCTCCTAGTGGTCTGACCTCTCATTGCGTGTTGGTCCTGCATCTCACACACACACACATATATGGTCCTCATTTGTGCTAGTGGCAGCCACAACTGTCTCTGCTGCTGTGACGGGCCAGGCCTTAGTACACGTAAAAGGAGTCCATGTTTTCTCCCCCGCCCGGCCGGGCTGAATGTCTCCTCACAGTGGTATCGGCAAGCAGAATGTTCTGTCTGTCTGTCCGTCTGTGGGTTGGTCACACAGCAGCTCTGGGCGTCTCACGTAGTTCACAGGCTCCCATCGGACTGACCCACGACCCCTAAGAAGAAGTGATTCATCACCGTGACTCACGGCAGGGAAGATGACTGGGTGCTCTGATTAGAGTTTCTGCTGGACACCGAGCAGACCTGCCTGTCAGTAGCCAGTGTGTCACAGGGCGTGGAGGTGAAGCAACGCACCCACCTTTAACATGGTTGTTGTGTGTGCCTCTCCCCACACCCAGGCTGTGGACCCCGAGGCGTCCTGTGGCAGCAGCCGGTTTTCCCTGGAGGCGGTGCTCGGCTTGGGCTTTGGGCTGCAGACGGAGGACCACCTCTCTGGGGGTAACCGTGACTTCCTTGTTGAACCCATGAGCAAGGCACACGGACATGCTATCTTAAAAGAGCAGGTTTTAAACACTAGTAGTCACTAGCTTGTCTAAATATGCTATATTCCCTCCCCCTCATCTGGCTGAAGCTTCATATAAACCGTGGCACTCACTGTGATGTTATGGATCTGCATTGGAGATCCTGTTAAATCAAAGCAAATCTCCGGTCTGGGTTAGTGAAATGGTCCATTAGCCCTTCATCTCCTTATTGATCTTCCCAGACCTCTAACAGCACGGACACAGCCACCGCCGGTGTCATGTAACTGCCAGCCACAGTGCAGGGCTCTGTCTCCCGGTTAGAAAGAATGGTCTCTTTGTGTGGAGCAGCTCTAAGCTGGCTACAGGAGGCATAAGTAGCTGCTGTGTTCATGTTTTCCCCCTCCTCTCATCCCAGAGGCCTTGCACTTCCAGCAGAAGTTGGACGAGACTACAAAGCTCCTGCGCGAGCTGGAGGATGCCCAGAGGGAGCGGCTGAGTGCCAAGCAGCCCCCGAACATGATCTGTTTGCTGGCCCCCACCACCAAAGAGCTCCAGCTAGGTACAAGCCCTCTCCGGCATGGCCTCCTGCTTGGCCACGGCACCGCAGCTCAATCCTGTTGAGCCCTCTCATCCACTGGGTTACATAGGAGCTACCTTAGAAGATACAGCCTGTGAGCACCTACGTTAACTTATGACCACCTGCCTAATATACTGATAGTCCAAATTATAGATGTTCGTTTAAACGAAATGTCGACTAGTCTAAAAATACCATACTCAGATAACCATTCAAATAGAGGATGGTCAGCGTGTATACAGGCTGCCTACCTACGTGCACTCGTCGATCGGCTGTTTTGTCTCAGTGGGTGGTGAACACTTTCTAGATCTCCATGTACAACAGTCTCCTTTCTCCTCATTTAAACAAACAGTATCCACTGTATACCTGGTAGGCCGCTTCACATTCGGAAGATTACAGTTACCCTTAACTGCAGTGTGCCAATACCACTCTGTTACCATATTCACAGGCAGCGGGACGAGAGAGTTACGAAAATCCATAGATCTATGCTAGGAACGTAGGGAAATCGAGCAGATTCAGCAGATTGTTTTGCGTGTTTCATGTGCAGGATGAGGAGTCAGGGAAAGAAAATAAAATGTTTGACCCACTAGTATTTATGGTGCCGACTATCGATGATAGTAGCGTTTAACCGACTAATCGTGCACATCCCTAGTCCAAATACAGCTCTGACCCTTTGACCTCTGAAGGTATCCTGTGGTATCTTGCGCCAGGACGTTAGCATACTTTTATCTTTTAAGTAGCGTGGTGGAGCCGCCATCCCACAATGCATCCTGGTGGTCTTACTGGACCAGGTGTTCTCAGTCTGTTTGCGTGGCCGGTATTTGTGCCTTCCACGCACAAGCTTTGTGACATGTTCCTACCATGGCATCATAACAGTCTCTGTGCCACCGTACGCAGCCCCTTTGTCCATTCAAACCAGGCGAGATATCCTTAGCTGCTCTCGCGCCCACCAGCCTGTTTACTGGACCAGTATGAGAAAGTGTGAGAGCGATAACACCAAATTTAACACACCTGCTTCCCCCATTCACACCTGAAACCTTGTAACACTTAAGAGTCTCATGGCACCAGGGATGGAAAATGGCTAATTGGGCCCAGTTTGGACATTTTCACTTAGGGGTGTACTCACTTTTGTTGCCAGCGGTTTAGACATTAATGGCTGTGTGTTGTGTTATTTTGGGGGGACAGCTAATTTACACTGTTCTACAAGCTGTACAATCACTACTTTACATTGCAGAAAAGTGTCAATTCTTCATTGTTGTCACATGAAAAGATATGCTCACATATTTGCAAATATGTGAGGGGTGTCTAGCCATTCACCCACACTGTAGGTGTCCCCGCCTCGCCTCAATCCTTATCGCTTATCTGGATGTCACATTCTGTTTGGAACAGAGATAGGATTGATCTGCCTGGTCTAGACACCTGCCACATATCTCCTCTGGTCTCGGAATAAATCCCAGCATGCAATGTTCCCTCATTACCTCCCTATAATCTGCTTTCAGTAATGAGAAACTGATGAAAACCCCAGTTCAGAAAGTTAGACGTGCCACAGTTCCAGACACACCGGGAGAGACCAGCAGCGATGTAGCAACGATGTGCAACAAAATGTAGCAACATTGTGACATTCATTGTGACACTTGTAGAGACAATCACTGTCAGCTGTGCGTAGTGGGCAAGCCCGTGATATATTTGTCTCATTTTGAGGCCAGAGCGAGCTAAGTATATAATTGACTGACAGACAGATGACATGGCATTGATACAACTGTTTTGATCGCCTCATCTAGCTCCACCACCATTTAGAAACACGCTTGACTTCAACGTCATCTCACCCACCCTGACTGGGCCGCCAGCAGGTTGGCTGTGAACACATTGATGCAAACAGGGTTTCCAAACAGAGAAATAAAACTTACGATGAGAGCAGTAGTCGCGTCACCTCTGAAATGAACACCATTAAGCAGGCAGGCACTGTGTGTTTTCTGTACGTCCCCCACCTCACATTCCACATGCGCCCCTTGACCTTGTGCCTTTTCTCCACTGTAGCGGAAAAGGTGACTGGGAACCTGGCCGGACTGACCAGCCAGGTGGCTCCCTGCGACGTCAGCAGTGTGTATGGCATCAGAAAGGCAATGGGAATCTCCCTGCCCCCAGAGCCTTCTGAGCCACTGTTAGACCTGACCTCAGGTACGCTACCTTGTAATGTGTGGATCCCAAGAATTACCTTTGTTAAAGCTATTGGGGACCGGAAAAATCTCACTCACCTTCATGTTTAACTGTGTAGGATGGCTGGGGAATGGCTTGCACATACTGTAGAATTAGAGCAGCACTTGGGTGCTCTAGGGGCATGCGCTGGTTTAAACCACAAGGAACATTCCAGACCGTAATTGAGAAGTTGTTGGTCCACCTTTGTAAAGCATCAGCATTAATGAAGGCCTCTACCATACTATAAAAACCTGTGTGTTAAATGACATTGTCTGCTTTTCAGTGCAAGACATGCCAGAGCCAATGGAAACCTTGGCTGTGGGTCAGGACGGAGTGTCAGTCATCGCTGTATAACGAACACACAGTTTGAAATTTGTACAGGAAATGCTATTTTTGGTGTGGCATTATGCATTTTAGTCAACTTTATGTTTTATTATAAAGTCCTCTGTATGACCAAACATGCTTTTACAAACAATTAAACATATGAAAACATTTATTACATTCTGGAACTGTACAAAATCACATTTGTTCACTTGGATGGCGATGCATTAGCCGCAGGTACAGATGGCGGTGAGAAAATAAGGCAGGTTTTCAGAGGCACAGAAGTTCATTCACAGCAGACTGGCAGAAAGAACGGGGAGAATTGCAGATTCCCTCAATGCAGCAAGTTTGCAGATATGCACACAACATGTAGGAATTCAATGTTATCTTAACAATAACACCTATATCTAGTAAATTTCCTGCTGGAAAATGTGATTTTATACACGTATTACACGTTACTTTCTAACTCTGGGCATGTCAGGATTTTAGTAGAATAACCAATTTAGACTCCTTAATCATTCTAATCGACATATTTAAATGTCATTAGTTCCAATAACATTACAGTTTCTATGTTTACTTTGTTGTTGAAGGTGTACCCATCCTGGGAACCATGCAGTAGTACAGCCATTTGCTGCATATTATTCCAAATACAATGCATTCATGAGTTACTTCATTTGACAACCAGTGCTTCAGGACACCAAGGACAGTTTTCAAGAGGCTTGAGATCTAAATTGGTTAAATTGTTTTTTTTCTTCTACTTCATTTTTGATAGCAGGCTAAAAGTGCCCCCTCCATGGTAGGTAGCCTAAGTGCAATATACACCCATCACAGACAATGGCTGAAGTAATAACATAACATTGGTAGAGCATTGAACATACAGGACATCTGTAAAGCAAGATTCAAAATCCCAGTCCAACAAATCTGCTCCCACCATCTCAGTCCCTCATAGATGTGTGACCAAACAGCAGTATCAACTGCCTGCTTGTAAACTACTTGAGTCAAGGTCTGTTTTGTTGAGCATGCCATTGCTGGCCTCAGCTTAGGCCCATGCCCTGCTGTTTGCTCATGTCTGTACACACAAAGAAGGTCTTTAGCTCTCCTTTCCCCTTGACATTGATGAGGCCTCGACACTCACAGGAGTATCCCAGCTTTCCTAGCACATCAGATGTTTCCTCTGTAACCTGGAGGTAGAAATAAACTGTCAGTCGCTAAACAAGTATTAATCTGTTCTCAATTGGACAGCTCCCCAGGTGGACCTATCTCTAACAATTGTGTCAGGTTAATTTGAAATGGTTAAATATAGGGTATAGCATTAAAGAGCACAAGTTTAACAACATTTTTAACAAAATGCT
This sequence comes from Forbesichthys agassizii, assembly GCA_026546735.1. Classification (NCBI taxonomy): domain Eukaryota; kingdom Metazoa; phylum Chordata; class Actinopteri; order Percopsiformes; family Amblyopsidae; genus Forbesichthys; species Forbesichthys agassizii. The sequence goes on from JAODLL010025292.1 coordinate 16,361, forward strand.
TATGTCGAACAAATACTACAATTATTATTATTATTCTTCTACGGTACCTGATATATTTCCATAAAGTTCTTACGCCATTAATTACTCTGTCCTTTCAAGCATGTTTTATTTTATTGTGCTGCAAGCAGACCATATGCATCTGTTAACAACCTCACTTGTTAAATGTCTGTATTTGCACTATAAAGGTCAGGTCTATTACCAATAGCTAGAGAAAGAAAGATTTCTGGTTATATTCTCTTGTTCCCTGCCAGGCATATAATCATAGCAAATACTATCTTACAATCACATCTTCTGTAAAGATCTCTGGCATGACTACTGGTCTATTCAATTGCCTGTCCCCCAAGCAAAACGACATTCAAATAACTGATAAGTTGGGTCATTGATTTACCTTGATACACAGAGTGTTACAGTGTTGTTAGGCTACCTGAATCTTTCCCAGCTCTCCGGTGCTTTCCATCCTACTGGCGACATTGACTGTGTTACCCCAGATGTCGTACTGAGGCTTCCTGGCTCCGATCACACCAGCGATCACAGGCCCGTGATTAATGCCTGTCAAACAAACAAAACCACAAGGCCTTGTTAACGTGTGTACTGACTGGCTGAGAACGTTTAACTTCAAAACCTTACGTCAACATTTACTCAAATCAGAATTGATTACTTTGGGAAAATACAAGTCCCCCAATAATAAGAAGTCCCCAATAATAATACACTGCAAAAACTAGTGTGATGATCTTGTTTTTAGATGTAAAATCTAGTTGGACTTTCTAATATAAATGGCTTATCTATTGACTTAAGTGAATGTGCACTTAGTTATAATAATAATAATGATAAACTTTATTTGTATAGAACCTTTCATACACAATACTTAACATGCTTTACAGTTAAAAACATTTGAAAAACAAAGGATTAAGGGAGCAAACTAAATTAAACAAAAAGAAATAACTACAGAAAAGTAGGTAAAAGCCATGAAAATAATAAAAACCATTCCATAGAGGCAGATTTGTTTTCTCCCTCTAAGTACATTGGCCCCTGTTTATGAACTCTGCTAGCTGTATTTACCTGCAGCCACATCAGCTACTAGTGGCATTTACCTGCCCTAGCCAAATCTATATAGAAATCTTATCAAGTTAATTTAACTTACTGCACAGGCAGCCACATTTGCTTGTTGTAAGCAGAAGCAAGCTCATAACTAATAATTGCACTTATATTTGATAGGGTGTTTTTTGGAGTGTAGTGTCATAACATATCTTGCTTTTCTTTGTAAGTCTATGTATAGAACCAATCATTGCTACCTGTCAGATGTCAGAAATTCTTGATTCAATGAAGGCTGTGGCGCCTCAACCAGACAGGTCCACACCAATAGGGGTAGTGTGGATCAGGAATGCAGTAATCTAACTTTCTTCAGACCAGAGGTACTGTTTGACTTACTGCACAGGTTGAGTGTAATATTGTGCGGCAGATTATCTGGTTTGGATTGGGGACTCTGATTTATCCAGGGGAGTTTCTGGACAATCTGGCACCCTAAGCAAGATCTCTAAAAAATCACCCCCACCACTATTTCTATATTGTACCCCTGATGAATATGGCGTGGTTGCTAGCCTTAACAGAAAAAGTGCCAAATTGTCAGTGGTTATATGGCTTGCTTGCTATGCAAGAATTAAAATAATCTAATCTCTACCTGAAATGCTAACAGATGGAGAGCTGGGTGGCTTTTTTGCCTATTACTATAGTATATTGTATACACTAAAGCAACGCGTTATTTTATCTTAAAATGACTTAAGAACATACACACTTGTTTCAAATCTAATGGCTGCAACACGATTAAAAAAGTAGGACAGTTTAATGTTACCTGTAAAACATCATATTACCTTTACACATTGTTATGGCACAATATCCCCTCATGGAAACAAACAAGGCTACTGTATTAAGCCTAAAGTGTTACCATAAGGTTAGAAGCCGGTAACCCCCAACAAGAGAGAAATTAAAATAATAGTAAGTTTACACTGGTGTGACCTTGCCAGGGTATGCCTGTGCTACCCAGAAATCAGATGCTGAATTAATTTCTTGTTAAAAATATTTAAAACTTAGGCTATTATGGTCTAATTTAATGTTTAAAATAAATGTGTAATTATTTGTGTTAAACTCCAGAATCATGTAGGTGCATCCAGGTACATATTTACAGTCTATGTGCAAGTAGCAGTTGACGTGAGAACCACCGGCCTTATGCTACTAGGCTAACCAATGCACTATAAACACTATTGCCACACTAGCAACTATCGCAACACTTGTAACAAAATCAAAGTCTAGACCCATAGAAGAAGACCTATTCCCAAATATGATGTTTTGATCACTGCCTGTTACTGTTACAAGCTGTTCTGTAGAACGCATGTTCTCAAATCCAGGAGCAAGGCAACCATGCTTACAGGAAGACTACAGTACATTCTCTTGTTGCTGCCGTTTGAAAGGGAACTTGAACAGACTTTGTAGAAATGTATCTATTCAAGGATATGCCATGCTGTCCTTCCTGCACAGGTAGGCTGTCCCAATAATGTTTGATGTATATTGGAATGTGGGGTATGCTGTGCAGATTTGGCTTGGTGTTATTTAGTCTAATTCTAGGCCTTTTTATACATCTATAAAGAATGATTGTTTAAAATAACAATAGCGGTCAAATAACACTACTGTTTTGTAGAGAAGTTGTTCTGATGCACACCCACAGGCTTTATTTCTAGCTACGCTATATAAGCTTACTTAATATCTGCGTGATAAATTAACCATTTCTTAAAATCAATTGCAGTATTGTCATCTGCTGCATTGAAAGTGTCACTCAAACTGTATTAGATTCTGTGGGGATACTGGATATGTCTCCAAATATGTAACAGAATGATAGCTTTTCCTAAACTATGAAATAGAGCTTGCAAGATCACTAACATTACAACAGACCAGCAGTAAGGAGTCAATAAATATCCATACAGATACAATTGAAGTAAGCAGAAAAGGTAATAAACTAAATATGGACTGGTTACGCAAAATAATAATAGGCTACTGAATACCATGAATATAAGACATGAATTCAGTCTCATTACACTGTGCTGTTCATTGTAAGATTCTCAGGAATACGAATATAATAGCGTAACCAAGGAAACCGGTTGTATTAACAAGGACTAAGAGCGCTGGATGCAGAGAGGACTTTATTGAATGAAACATGAACATTTGTTCACTGACGCCCACCACTCACCCACGCGGAGTCGAAAGCTATTGAAGGAATGGCGATTGATACCATCCAGCTTGCCTATCAAGGCGACTGCAAACTCCACCATATTCCCAATCTGGGCCTGCTGTCTCTCCCGGTCCTGGAAATGTATAGATGACACATCAGTGTATTTGATGTCATGTCCATTTAGGTGCAGATGGGGAGGGTCTGTTCTCCCACACAGACTTTTCCAGAGGATTCAACCCATCAACCCTTGAATCTGAATCATACTTATGTTATCTCATACACATTTTTAAACAGCATGCACATAACATTCCAGGTCTTTGCACATGAACCAGTGCACTTAATGCACGGAGGAGGGCCACAGGAAAGGTGATGTTCAATTGCATTATAGCACTCAGATGTGGCAGGAGGTCAGGCTTTCACTGGCTTCAATCCACCAGTGTTGCTGTTTTGGATTTAAACACCAAAAGCAGTTCCACTCATGCAGATGAGTTTCCAAACACAGCTGCAAGTTGGGTTCTGTGGGCCTAGTAATGCTTCAGACTGGGTAGTACCTGGTTGTTCTCATGGCCTGGGGTTCCACTGAGCCCTGCGGCAGCCATATAGGTGCTGCCAATAGTCTTAATCTTCTCCACACCACTGAACTTTGGCTTGGACAACAGCTGTTGGAACATACATACAGTACCGTCATAGAAATGAATCATGCAATTGTCCTGCTTGTTTGGCTACTATCTTAAGGTCCATTTATGCTTCTGCCTCATGCTTACGTGTAGCCTACTACGGCAGCTATGGCGTAGCTTCAACATATTATACTTCACGGCCGTGCGGACCTGTGCGCGTTATGCGCATGCAATTGATGCGAAGCGGCAAAATTCTGAAGTGCCATGTCTTGTTAATGCGCCTGAATTAAAACACATATTGAGTGTAAACGTTTTGAAATAAGCATATACAAATATTTATTTCCAGCTAATCTCTAGTTACACCAACATATATCATAGGAAACAATCTGCCCGACACAAATGGTATTTTAAAAGACAGATTTTCGCTGCATGAACAAGGAAATGCCATAGGGAAACCCACATCTTGGCTCCCGATAGAATATTAATAGAGTGTAACACGTTTTGAAATAAGCATATACAAATATTTATTTCCAGCAAATCTAATAATTCTACCAGTATTTTCAAAGGGAAACCCTGTTATATGGGCTTGCATCCAAAAGACTGCTGCGTCGAATCTACGGACGGATGGATGGATGGACAGACGGGTAGCCTGATGTGTCGGATACGCCCTGTCCGTAGCTGACGCCGTAGCTTTTACGCAGAAACATAAATTGGCCTTTACAGTCCCACCCCCTCTCATCATCCACATATACCATCTGACATATACAGATACATATTAGAAACTCTTAATACTTGCAATAGCACAATTACCTAAATAGTTATCTCACATATTTCCAAGATGGCAGTATGGTAATAATAAAACAATTATGAATATAAACTGCTGTAAAAATATTGAACGTCTTACTAAAGTCAACACCTGCTAATATCTGGTTTTGGTCCAGAGGCCTTCAACAGGATGTCCGGGACCCCTAAGGGGTCCTCAGAGCTGTTTTATCTGTGCATTTGTGACAACGTCAATCGTTTATTTCGGGAGGGCTTTCCCGCTTTAAAAATAACCTGCTTATATTGGCTAGTTTTGGTGGAAAAATGGTAATACTGACCTCATCAAAGTCTGCGATGATCTCATTGAGAAGCCTCAGACATTCAAGGCCCTCTTTGTTGATGTCGCATTCAGTGTAAAACTCTTTAAAATCTGGTACTGAGGCAAACATCACGCACACACAGTCATAGGACTTGTAGTAAAGATCCTGTTGGACAAAAGGTATCATGAGACCAATTTCTGCTGCAGGACAGGGTAGGCTAATACACTTTATTATAATTATTTTACTAGGGGTTCCTACTGTTACCATAATTGGTCTGCTGATAGATTAGGTCAGTCTGTTTCACTGTTACTGTATTTCTGTGCTCATTCTGGGTAAAACCAACATTTAATTCTGCTTCTGGTTATCATACACACGTGTATATTGTAAAACTCAATAATTCCCATATCATTCAAATTTTAACTCTCATTTTGGTGAAAAAGATTGTTTGCTGTTTAGTAAACATAACTAGGGCTGTCAAGCAACTAGTTATAGTAATCTAATTAATGAAATGTTTTGTGATTACTTAATCTAATTAATTGCATTTATCAATATGTCTTTTGCTCCCTTACATATTGCTAAATCAAGCCAATGACCGTTCAGTAGAATATTGGCTACTGCACTGACAACGATATAACTCAACTTTAAAACTTTATGGTATCATTAGAAATAGGGTCCTTCTGTCTCCAAACATAATATAGCCTACAGCCTTTTGACACGGACAGATGACATAGAGTTTTCTCTGAATGTCATATTATATATCATTAGGCCTACAACTTGGATGCATCAACCTATCTTCATCAACCTCTGATGTTTGTATTCTTACGGTTTTATGCTCTAGGGCAGGGGTAGGGAACTCTGGTCCTGGAGAGCCGCAGCCCTGCATGTTGTAGATGTCTCCCTGCTCCAACACACCTGATTCTAATGAATGGGTCTTTATCAAGTTTCTAACACACACACTTCTAACTTTGTTCATTAGAATCAGGTGTGTTGGAGCAGGGAGACATCTACAACGTGCAGGGCTGCGGCTCTCCAGGACCAGGGTTACCTACCCCAGCTCTAGGGCTTTAGGGGGGCGGGGTTAACAATATGAAAAATCGGTGTCATTTTTTTTGACGTGCTATTTTATATATAATTAATTAATTGAAATGTTATTTTGACAGCCATATTTATAACTGACCTGGAGTGAGTTTCACAAAAAAACGATTGCAATTTAGCCAAACAACTTGTTTGAGTTTAAATTACTTATTCGCTTACGCTTCCCCAGTGTCTGACCAAAAGCCATTATAGTCAAAAACTGAACCATATATTTCAGTTAGTGTCAATGTTCTGTAAAAAAGCCTATGTAAGAGAGAAGACTGACATTCTAAGTATGCTCCCTGGAAGGAGCTTTGCACATGTGAGCATATACCACTACTCACTGTTAGCATGCATAGACAATGCATAGACAAGGCTATACGTGTAAACCATAGGCACTACGGCATACACCAACATGGCTCCTACACTAAGTACTAAGCCGTATCCATCATCTGCCCCACCTCGTTCTTTTTATTCTCGCCAACGAACAGAGCAGCCACATGGGCCGGCAGCACGTTCTCCAGCAGCAGGCGGTTCAGGTTCTCCCGGGTCTCGATCTCGTCCTGCTTCGTGTGGTTCTTGTTCTTCAGCAGGAAGTGCTGCCGGAAGCTAGACTCATTCTGGGGAACAGAGGCGCGTAAATAAATAAAATGATCTGGTGATATAACGTGCATGTTACTGCAACAGTGTGTGCAGATGCAGACTACAGAGAAATGACAATCCACATTAAAGGCACACTCCTATATTGTGTGACCCCAGAACCCACACTTCAGGGGTAGAGAGGAAGCTCTACTCAGGAGCAGGAGAGGGGTCATGTGTTCTTTGTTCCAAAACAATGCTTCTGAAACATTGGTTCACCCATAAGAGCACTGCCAGACAGACATCAAAGAGTGTAAAAAAACGTTAAGCTTAATGACTCAAGTCTCAAGAGTCTGTAATGGCTCTTTCAGTCCACAGTCTAGGTGTTGTTGAGGTTATAGCCCTCCCCAGTCCAGAGAGAATAACGCAGGCGATACTTGGAGCTACTATGACTAAACAAGCTAACGTTGACATATTTGAATTAGCAGCATCTGTGCACTGCATTGCACTGGCTGTAGGTACAACGGTGTGGATGTCACATGATAGAGGCAAGGCCCAGCTCACCTGCTGGAAGATGATCATCATGGTGACCAGGAACAAGGTGATGTACATACAGCTCATTACATGTGGATGTTTCACCAGGCCCAGCTGGTCCACATGGTAAGAATCACTGTGAAACACAACACACCATACAGGACCTCACTTTCATTCACTGAGCAATATACACATTTACCATTGAGATCAAGTCAAATGTTTATTGTTGGTTTGTTTATATTGTGTTACAATATTTATATGTATTTTCATACATGCAGCATAGGCGAAGGCTTCTAGTGTTATGGGGCTATTTGTAATAACAACAATGCATATTTGGCTGGAGGCAGACACCAGAATAATTGTAAGAGCCATTGCCATTGATTGCCTGTGGCTTTTTCCTTTGGACTCAAACGTTTCTGTTGGCGCATATTACTACATAGTAATGTATCATTAAGTAATTACAGCATAGTCTACAGTTGAGCTCATTCATTCTAAATAGCCTCCACTTGCTACATGACTCACCTGTGGAGGGGATGTCCCTGAATCAAACTATCATGAGTCACCAACTCACTCTAATACTTTCAGCATTAGATTTACTTCCATTGTAAATGTTTTAAAATAAAACACATTATTGCAGTGGATATTTGTTAGGCAATTTATCATTTTTCCAAACCTATTATTATTATAATATTTATGTATTCCATATTTGAGTGTACTATTGTGTCTAATATATTCCTGTTTCTATAATAAAGTGTCTGTTATGTCTGTTCAAGTTGCCATGTTTTCTTCACTTGAGCCCCTCCCACTCACCTGCTGCAGTTTCCAGTAATCCTTTCATGGAGGAGTTCAGCGTAGTCCAGGAACAGGGTCCGTTTAGAGCTTAAGATGATGATGTAGTAGGCTATGGAGGCCAGGGTGAGGAAGAGCACTTTGAGCTCAAAGCTCACTCTGAGGAACACCCCGCAGGCCATGAGAGACAGGATGCAGCAAAACACCGAGTACTGCAGGAGACACAGGGCCTCCAGTCTGTCACTACACACAGACATACATATATATATATATATATATATATTATGTTAGGCCATTTATCATTGCCTAACATTTATCATTGCAATTTATCATTGGGCTGTCCATATATATA
>JAODLL010025323.1:1136-24601 GCA_026546735.1 Forbesichthys agassizii
GTTTAACTGTTTAAATGCCATATGTCTATGTGGATAGTCGTGTGGCGTTGAGATAATATTTCACATTGTCAACATCCCCTGGATGTTTAACTGTTTAAATGCCATATGTCTATGTGGATAGTCGTGTGGCGTTGAGATAATATTTCACATTGTCAACATCCTCGGGATGTTTCTCTCTCGGTCTGCAGCCGTCTGAGGAGTAATGTGGAGGGGAAGTACCTCATGGATGGGGTTCCGTTCAGCTGCTGTAACGTCAACTCCCCCAGGCCCTGCATCCAGCTGCAGATCACCAACAACTCCGCCCACTTCAGCTACGACCACCAGACAGAGCAGCTGAACCTGTGGATGAAGGGATGCCGCCAGGCACTGCTGGCCTATTACGCTCATATCATGCACTCCATCGGCCTCACTGTCCTCGTCACCTGGCTCTTTGAGGTAAGCTGCCTGCACACACAATAAATGGGCGTTGGCGTTAATGTCAGTGCCGGTAAAGTGTCACTTCACCACAGCTCTGAGCCTGACTCCACCCACCCAATGCTAAACCGCAGTCAAGGAGCTGAGGGGAGGGGAGGGGCTGAGAGAGGGACCTCCATTAATATTAACGTTAATATTTGAAATGTATGGCGCATGAGTGGATGAAAAGTACAGTTGGAAACTAGGCATGGCTACGGCGGGTCTATATTACAGATTTAAATGCCTTTTTCAGACCATAAAATTCAGAATTTTCTCAAAATTGGGATTTAATAGTCCTATTACTTTGTTTACATTTCAAAAATACATTTTAGCGGGCAGTTACTCTTAGTGTAGAGTGTTTGGTGGATTGTGGGTATCATCTTTAATACAGCCCTATTAAAGCCATGTATTGTACGTAGGTGTTTTGAGATATGTTGGCTTGGCTGATTCCATCACCTCAGTGGGTCAACCTGGGCAGAGCTATGAGACCAGCAAGCCGGATAATACTCAATAGAGCCAATCATAAAGTAGGTGTCAGTTGCCACGCTTTAGCAAGCGTTAGCTAACTTACACTGCTACTGAGTCAGGGAGATGCCCAGATCTTAGCTGTTCTCTGGAATGTCCTTGTTATATTTAGGTTTAGGTTAGATGTTTGGTAATAAGGTTGAGCTAGGATAAGATCTATTAAATTTAAATCAGGCCTATGGAAAACATAAAACTGCCAAGAAAAAAAAAAAAGACCCAATCAGTGTCTAATTTCCAGTATATTTTAAACATTAAATTATGCATATAACACAGTATGTTGCTGTAATCCTTGCTATTTCCTTTCCTTTAAGTATGATAATTAAAGACTTAACATTAGTTATTTGAGAATATGAGTGAAGTTTTTTGCAATGAGGTGAAATAGTCATGCCATCTTTGTGTGTCAAATATGTGCTGCCCATTCACTGTGTGCACGTGACTAATCCCTGACTAAACCTGTTGTCACATTACCTCAGTGTTATCCATGCAGCATTTTGAACTTAGGCTTCCCTTGTCCTCTAATCATAATGTTATTATGATTACCATATGCAGTAGCCTACTGTATCACAGAGCTAAGCCTGCCATATGTCAGAGAGACACCCTTATTGTGAATCACAATATTTATGGGTAAGAATGCCTGTGTCTCGCTCCCACTCTGTAGCTGTCAGTGTTGACGGGGGTGCGTTACCTGCAGACATCTCTGGAAAACGTGATGAGACAGGGGGACCCCAACTCAGAGTCGGACGGCTGGCTTCTTGAGAACAGCTTTGTAGAAACGGCACGCTCAAACCTCAACATCATCAAGAACCTTGGCAAGTGCAACCAGATAGACACTTCCAATAACGGAGACCCCAACATCAATGTTCCCTCTACTTCTACAGCCCACTATGTGCCAGGCAACGTCCCATCGAAGCAAACACCTGCAGACAGCTAATCACAGACCCTTGATGGACAGTAAAGGTTTGGTATTAAAGGGTTGAAGTGATTTCCTGTGCTTCTTGGAATTCCATTTGTTTGCAGAACTCTAACTGAACAATGTCCTTCAACAGAAAAGGTTGCAGGATTTGGACAAGCTGAAATGGGTAGCGGCAACAGATGTTTGTATTTCTAGAACTGTGTTGTGCTGATTTATGAAACAGGGCGGTCAGTCAGAGCCCATAACCACCTAATTTGGCTCAAGGCGGTGCCTTGTTGGCCTTCAGCTAGAACTACAACTAGCATTTTAACAATAAAGCAATGTATTATTCCAAGCTATTTACATCTTTATACACCTGCACTGTAGCCACTGTTTGTGAAAGAATTTGTATGCCTATAATAATAAGAATTTTCATCACAGGTATCTTTACTGTATGTGCTGAATAAGTTCAGATGTGATGCTATTAAAGTTAAACTCAAAAATAAATCACATAGGTGTTTTCAAAGCTGTCATAGATGTTGCTATAGTGGTTTTTGACTAAATACAGATTTCAGTATGGGGCACAACATGGATGAATTACACACAATTGAAGTGAGCATGCTGTCAATATAAGAGCTGTAAATGCTGATGGTGACCAGTTATTAGCAATTCATGACTAAATTACTCCTAGGGGAGTAATACATTATAGACATGACACGTAGGCTATATTTCATGTGCCTAACCAATAGAGTATCATATTGATGAGATGTTATCTTCTCTCATCTGAGTTGTGGCTGGCACATTGTTAGTGCCATTTCTGTTTTGTAAGGATTACAAATTTACATTACATTGTAAACTAGGCAACTACACTACTTAAAATTTACAAAAAGCCTTCAGAAACGATATGGCTATCGTTGGGTTTATTAGCTATATTAAGTTTCTGTCTGAACATTTTTCAAACTCACAGCTGCATGGTTTGTTACAATGTATCTAATTAAATGTCCACAAATCTGAAACAAAGATAGTGTTTAGTTAGTGGATTATTATGTATCGGAAAAGGTCAAATTACTATTTGTAGTAAAGACATATTTACACATAAGGAGTCACACTTTATTTAATTGTATGATAGTGATAAAACAGAAACATAGAAACCAACAGTCATGGAATAAGGACTGTTGACCACTAAGTTGTGCCGAGCACATAAACCTTTGATAAACCGTTATAAACAGAAAATTATTATTGGAAGCATATATTGTAAGCCACAAATATACCTTAATGAGAACATCTTCAACATTCTGGAGTCAAATTATTAATTTACTTTTACTTTCACATTTTAGCACTGAAAATAAAAGGAAAAGCATGAGGTTATAATAACATCCTCCGAGAGCTTGAGAGGATAGTTATAGATCACTGGCACAAAGGAGATTGTATTGAATCTGACGGGTTAGCCTATGAATAAAAGAAATTAAATATCTCAAAAAAAGGATGTACAAATTAACCTGAAATGGTATGCATTTATCTTATATATATCTTCAATAAAATGTACATATGTGTTAAATAGAATGATCAAAATAATAATTAAGTCAGTCAACTGGAATTAGGTTTGTGTGAAGCCATTCAAAATTACATCTAATGAGAACTTTGTAAATGTAATCCCAAAATATGTCCCTTGAGTTACTGGTAATGTCATTTTTACATATTACACATTAATAACTGGTTTATTTATGTCTGGCATGTAACACTATTAAACACTAAAAATAAAGAAAAATTGTCCATGATGCATTGAACATTGATGCCATTGTCTATGTGCCATTATGATCAAATTCATTTTCTATAATTGTTTCTCATATAGACATACAGTACCGAGACAAAATTATGGGCAGCAATACGTGGCTCTGCCAAGTCAGAGTATCCCACCTGAAAGTAGAGGGGAGGGGAAGAAAAAAAAAAAAATTGCAGGTATGATTCCAGAGCCCCAAGTCTCATCTCCACTACACTAGCAGGCATGTTGTAAACACAACGGCTATAACGCTCACAGTATGGGGCACTATTACAGACATTAAATGGAAATAGAAACATATTGTTGTGTATCTGATGTTTGCCTTTATTTAAATGAGCCTCTGAAGGGATGAAGAAAGACAAAAAAGAATATATAAGAAGAATATTATAGGAGAAGCTCATTCTCACAGCAGACAAAAGTAAAACAAGGCGACTTAGGTTTATCCATTCTTCGTCATCCAAATCCTCGATGACACTCCAGTCCCAAGTACCCGGGATGGGGGGGGGCCTTGGCACCCCTTTGATCCCAAAGCTGACTGGTTATTTGCGTGTGCGTGCGTGCGTGCGTCTCGGGGGCAAGTTATATGGCGGCGCCACTGTCCGCATGGCTGTGCTTTCAGCTCTCTGCCCCCCCCCCGGACGGTCCTCACAACATGTGCCACTCGAAGGCGAACATGACGTTGACCACCACCTCCAGACTGCGGGCGATCTCCTCCAGGATGCAGTGCTGCTGCCACAGCTGGTACAGCTTCCTGTAGCGCTCGGGGCACAGGTGCAGGGGGTTGCCCCGGCTGGCATGCAAAACACAGGGGGTCACACACACACAAACTAGTCTGATAGGAGCAAATAGGGGTTCCCTATATACACCACTTGCCAACTAGAGTCAAGTGGCAACGATGTTGAATAACAAAGTGCTTTTGCAGGCATTTCTAGTAGAAGGGGCCAAAAGACATTATGCACAAGCAGTGTCAGTTTTAAATAGAAGTATACTTCATGTAATCGGCCTCAAAGAGTGTGGAACAACACACTTATGATGAGCATGGCTCACCCAAGCTGAGGGTCTGTCTCCCCGTAATCGTCGAGGTACGGGGCAGGGTAGGTGCTTCCCCGGTTCTTGCTAGCCTTCAGGACTACCTCACACTCTCGTATTCTGTAAACAAACACGGTTATTCAGAGCAGAACGGGCAGAGAACAAAGATGCTGTCTTTCTAGAGTCAAGAGGCAAAACAAGCCTGATAAAACCAGACAGTTAGTTACTTAGAGATTTCCACATGCTGATGATAAAAAGAAGCCCCATTCCCCGCTAACCTGACATGCCAGATGGATTGTTAGTCACAAGTCCACCTGGGAAGCCGTCCGGCAAAACTATTTGTAAAGGGCAGGCATTTAAAAAAACAACACTTGGCTGTCGGCACACCGAAACCACACCCGTATAGATCCATTTAATGTTTACAAACAATGATGACATACATTAGCTTGCCCTCACGGTTTTGCAGCAGGAGTATGATGGAGTTCAATGACTTGTCAAGCTACGCAAGAGCATGAACCACCAAATATCACATTGAATTGCTTGCAGCCACATCGGTAAAATGCCTAAAAGATGCTGGTTGACATTGCTAAAATAATTCTGACATTGTGAAACGTGGTTTTTAGCTCGGTAAGAAGGGGGTGTCGTGCCAGAACGTGCACGCCTGCCGAAAACTGGCCGAAACGGCTAAAGTGCATTTTCTGGTTTGTATTCCCTCTGAAGATATTTTAACAGGTAAAAAAGGACAGGAGAAAGTATAATCTAGGACACATAGCAGGTGAAATAATGTTGAGTCATAAGGATAACTGCAAAAGAGATTATTTATTTATTTCATATATATGGGGCTCTACGGGATGCTGCATGAGCTGCGTGCTTAATATGTTGGTGAAGTCAGCGTGACATCAGCAGTAAATGGGTCTCTAGCTATCGATGCGGCGCTGACCGGTAAATTCAGTTGCTACTCGGACAAATTCCCAACGACCTCTAGACTTTGCAGCGGCAAAGTTAAGCTTGTGAGATCAGGATGGTCTCGCAAGGCTAACTCTCAGCACCCACCTGAGGAACATTCCTACCCCAGCCCCACAGGTGGCAGCGTGGGCGGTGCAAGCTCCCACATCGGCCCCGTCCAGCTTGGTCTGACAGCAGCTGCTCTGAGAGCACAGCATGGTCCCGCAGAAAAGGCACAAGGTTGGGTGCTTCCGCTCGTCGTCCGTGGCCTTGGGACACCTGGGGGAAACGGCGAGGTGAGACGCCCAGTGTGGGACCACCAGAGAGGATCTTTTGTTCTAAATAAATTGATATTTTTGCATTTTTCCTCGTCAAAAAAAAGAAGAAAAAGAACTAAATGCAAACGGCCGGCGATCCGTCACTTACTGAAAGTGACTGGCTTGATTGAGGAGGGCACTGTAATCTTCCGGAAGCTCAATTAAATGATTCCTCCTCCTTGGGTATCTGTAGAACATGTATAGTTGCAATTTACCTCATTTAATTGGTGAGATATTAAAGTGCTAACTTGTTACTTAGAGATTTCAAATGCTACCTGATTGTCTGAAATTCCCCTTTTAAGACTTTGGTTATTACAGGATTCATACACCACCTAACAGGTGACAACATTAGTTATTGTCCTGCGCAGCAGACGGCACACTGTGAAACACTCAAATCAATACACACAGCTGGAGTGAGGCGACGCAGATTCAACTGTACCTCTGTAGCAGCAGAGAAACTGTCTCTCTGTGCTCCTGGAAGAGCTGGAACAAATTGGTGGGCAACGCCAGGTAACTGCACAGCGCCTCCATGTGTCCGTGAACAGAAACTGCAAGACAGTGACCAAGACAATCACTCACACACTCACACAGGAGCAACAATTCATGAAGGACATGGTTAAGTAGTAAATTACAGTACCTGAATTATTAGAGAGTTCCTCTGGAGGGGGCACTCCCGTAAGGCCATTAAAGAAGACCGCAGCACAACGCAGGAAAGGAGTTACTCCTCTCCTCACTCTTTCAGCCACAGCACTGCCAGACACATCTGAACACAGCCTGACAAAGAAGCCAAAGAACAATGTCACGTTACACGTTCATATTAGAACGTCTACATGAGAAGGACCAAACACAGTTAGCTTCTAGTGTACATAGGTATAGTCAGAAAACATTTGTGACTGAATGCCGCAACAACATGCATTTGTGTGTTGATATAAAATGTTAGTGGTGTAACGGATCGTAGTTCCCCACGGTTTGGCAGGCACGTGAACCGCGGATCACAAAGTTAACGATCACTGTGTGAATAGCATTTTTTTTTCCCCACTGTAATTTTTGAATGTAGACTAATACATCTCCAGTTAACTTTTTAACAATTATACAAGCGCCAGGTATTTCTTTGTTAAGAGTAGGCATAAAAAGTGACAGATTCATTGTTTGATTATTTCATATATTTAGCTGAGCCAATAACAGGACTAAACTATTGACACGAAACACAAACATTTCTACAGACAAGATCTACATGCTACTTTGGGTCTACCCCACCCCCATCCCCTTCTCTTCTCCAGACAACCATTAATAATTAAACTGAAATGTTTTTGTGGAGAATTGTATTATTATTATTATTAAATATTTTAGTTTGTTACAATCTAAGATAATGAAGATCACAAATTAATTAATTGTTATTAGATCTGTATGGCCTAAGCGTGAAGTTTTATAAAGGCTGTATACAACATGAATGTAGCAGCAAATAACTATTTTATATGTAAGATATAGTATCTACTTTGAGCCCTGATCAGAGAATGACATCACACTCCCTGTGTGTGTGTGTGTGGTTATCCCAGCTCCTCTGTTTTGATGGCTGGTCCAGCCACCTGTGCATGTTAGTGCGTGTCTGTGCGTGTGTGTGTGGGGTGCCCACAAAGCATGCTGGTGCCTTTAAGTGTGACATCTAGTTACATAAGTATGGTTACATAAGTTACATCAGTATGGTTAAATAATAAGCATTAGTTTGATCAGTATGGTTAAATAATAAGCATAAGTTAGATCAGTATGGCTAAATAATAAGCATTAGTTACATCAGTATGGTTAAATAATAAGCATTAGTTACATCAGTATGGTTAAATAATAAGCATACTGTCTGCTGATCTGGGCTCAAATCAGTGAATGCACTATGTTTAAATGTGCTCGTACACTCCAGTGTGCTGAGAGACAACAGTGAGGACCTCAGCCGCCATCTTGGCCTCTTCTCCTTCGTCTCCACCAGTAAGTGCTGAGAAGTCTGGAAACAAACAAGTGCCTACATTGTCATATTATTGGATTGATATAGTATAAGACACTATATGTAGATTAGGGCTGTCGCGATGAAGCATATGTACATGCGTTGATTTAGGTTGGCCCAATACCGTGGTATTATCGACAGTTTTGTTTTGAATAGTCAAGTTCGTGGCGGAGAGCTTCCGAAATAGTGTTATTCTGGGGCATTTATAGGCAACGTGATCTCAGTCCGTGATGAGACAATTGTGCAACAGCATAGGCTTTCTACCAGTTTGGTACTGGTGTTCTAACTGTACGGAGGCAATCACATATAACTCTGTTTTCAGGGCTGGGGGCATTTGTGCTTCGATAGTGCACACGCCCTAGATCAGACGTCATATTCGATGGGCTAGCCTCATGAAAAAATGTAAATGTAAACATTGCGGTAACAGCGGTTGCTTGCCACGGCCTGCGGTTGGGTTAGCAACACCGCAATATTATAAGCAATATTGTGGATATCGTGACAGCCCTAATATAGATAGTATGCTACATCATTATCAAGCATAGTATTTCTTCCATTCATTATTTATTGATCCCAGTTGGTTCAAATGAGTCTGTAGCAGTAAGGACAAGGCATATAGTGATGCCGAATATTCACAAAACCGTAGAAAAAGTAACGAACTTGAACCTTTCCCTGACTAATAATAGAAATAGATATAAAGTATGCATGTACGATGAGGCACTGCAAAGACCTATTTTATCAGGAGTGCTCGACGTCACAGATGACCCGTATTCCATTGAACACATGGACTGCAGGCCACAGCCGGCCTGTTGCAACAGCGTTGCACGGCGGCGGTGGACGACGGTGTGTACCTGTATCAGAGAGAAGGACCTGCAGGACGTGAGCCACCGTCACCAGGTGGAGGATGTACAAGTGGTTGTAGGCAGAGCTGACGGCAGACGGCTGCAGGTCTACCGCCTCCTCCTGGTAGAGCGCTGGAATAGACAGCACCAGCCCCACCTGGCCACAAGATTACAGTGAAGACAAGGAACTATGAACCCCACGCGCACACACACATCTGGGGGGCGCTAGAGTTCACAAGGGGGGCACTTGATCTCATTTGTTTTGGAGGTCAAACGTGCATTAAAATGTTTGACTATAATTTTATTGTAAAATGTACATAATTTTTAAATGTAAAAATCATATGCAATGCAAAGGCCAATCTGAAAATTATAATAAATGTTTAAGCAGCAGGCTACTAATTCTCCTTCAAATAAGTCCACCGACATCAGCAAAGTCTTTGAAAGAGTAGGCAGTGATTTACAAAGAGCCACGCGGGCGTCATCTGAATGTTTGCTATTTAATGCCGGGGGAGGGGGAGGTCATATATATAAATATATAGATGGAATAGATTACCAGAAGATGGAAGGCATCCACCTCCACAATAGAAGGGGTGTTGTCTTTGCTCATATCTGCTAACAGCACTGAGGACAGAGGGGAACAGCTCCAGCAATGCAACAATATGAGGTAGATTCATGTGTCCATGTGATTCATGTGTTTGGGTGCAGCACGTACCTCCCAACATGTCTGAAAAGTGCCTCTGGATCACAGCCTGGGAGCTCTCAAGCCTGTGGGCTGCAGCAAACTGAATAACTGCCCTCAGACCTGCCATCTAATGAAGAGGGAATTACACATGTAGCCAAACCGGTTAGAGAAGCGTTGTGAGGAATGGCTGTCGTGTGTTTAAGAGTTATTCAAATTTAAAAAAAATACAACACAACAAAGTCATGCAGAAATTACCATATGTTGCTATTTCACTTGCATTACAACATACATTTCTTTAGCTTAACTGTTGCCAACTGCTAGCGGTCACGTTGCTAAGCCTCACCTGTCTGTTTTGTAACGACCCAAAGAGTGGCTTGTCTTCTTCCTGCAACAGATTCTCTGCCAAAGAAGTCGAGTTAGTAGGAAAACGTTACTACGGTTACGTACAGAGCAGAAGGGGAACCTGCAGGGCATTAAAATTACCCAGATAGCACACAAGGTCTTTACCTATGGCCTGGATGGTGAAGGCACACGTGTTCCAGGCCATCACGGGCACATAGGGACACAGTTCGTTGGGGGCCGTCTTCAGGCCCACCCTGTGCACCGTGGTGGCACAAACCACCAGCATCTCCGTCATGCTGTCAGAGAACTTCCGTCTGAAATCAACCGTCAAGCAGTCAAGTCCTCCCCAATGGTCAAAAAGAGAAAATAGCTTTACCGTCACTAAATAACTCACGGCTCTTGCACGCCGAAGCTCAGGATGGACCTGAAGTCCGGCTGACCCTCCCCGCAAAGCCCAGCGTCGTCACACTGTGTGCTGCTCTCTGTGTTGTGGAGGACAGACAGACCACAGACAGTAGACAGGACGTTGTAGACAGGTGGTCACACCCTGGGGGCCGGTTCTGACTGCAGTAAAAAGGAGACTGGGCTTACCGGTGTCCTGACTGACAGACTTGAGCCCTTTGATTCTAGCACAGAGGATCTGGATCCAGCGAGGCAGGCTCAGGTGCTGTCCCACTATCTCGGCGTTCTCACTGCACACAAGACGGGCCCGGTACATTATACGGGGCTTCCCCAGTGTTTTCAGCCTGCCACCCTCAAAACAACACTGACAGAGAATTGCAACCCCTCACTATTCCCAGAGGTGGATAAAGCATATCAGCCATAACAGCAATCATAGCTGTTTAACCCTCGCACTGTCCTAAGGCATTTCAGCAGACTAGCAGCAGAGGGAGCAAACCGCGCAATGTCATATGTCCGTGTTGTGGTTGCTGCCCTCTACTGGCAAGTGCACCGGGTCATTTTGACCCATAGGACAGCGTGAGGGTTAATATAGGCTATTGAACAGAATACATCAGCAACAGTAGTAGTGCATATAAACACTGCCTTAATAAATATGCCATTTGCTAATTGTTTCTACATTTTATTTGATCTCACGACCCCCACTTTGGAGACCACTGACCCACCAGCCAGTCACATGACCAGCCGTGGATGTGGGCGGGACCTACTAGTTGAGCGTGAGTGGCTCCAGCGGGATGACTGGGACGACTGTGTTGCACAGAGACTTGCACAGGGGACACAGGTACTCCCCGTTCTCCAGGTCAATGATGAGCTCCGCGTGCAGCCGGTTCCTGGTGTTGTTCTGGAGGGCATCGAAATACCTGCCGACCGGAGAAGGTGCATATGATGAACGCCAGGCGGAAGAGTTACACGTTCTAAATGACACGTCATTAGTCTAGTCCAGAGGTCTGGGGGACCCCTGCCCTGCACGTTTTAGATGTCCCCCTGCTCCAACACACCTGAGTCACATGAACAGACTTTCTTGACTCTAATAATTTCCTTTTAAATAGTCAAACATCATATGTGTGCCTCATGTCACAAAGCAAACGTGATGTAATCATAATAACATAATTGTATTCTCACCGTTTACTACCATACGTATTTTTTCCAAACTAAGGTCCCATAACACGGAAGTAACTTCGGCTCTCTATAGAGATTGATGACGATCCATTAATTAGAATCAGTTGTGTTGGAGCAGGGTGACATCTAAACCTAGCAGGGCAATGAGGGTTGAAGACCTTTGGTCTATTTTTAACACCAGTTCAGGATGGTGAGTGTGCTAGTAAACAGTATGTACCAATTAAACAAATATATATTTTGACTGGCTACACCTGCAGCGCACATACTGCAAGTCTTGTTTAAAGACAGTTTATGACCCATGTCTATGTAAAAGTGCAACGCGGTGCAAAGTGCAAAGATGGTTAGCTCCACGCACTGCTCCCACACATAGTGTAGCCAATTCCACTGATTATTTTGGAAGCGTAATGTCGTTGCAGCATATGAGAGCCTGGCCATAAGGCTAGAAGGTAAACCAGGGTACAACTCAATTTAACATTAAGAAATAGAAAACAGTTCTTTAACAAACTGGAGATTAGCGAATGTATTTCACAAATCTCCTGCAGTGACTCACTTCTGCCAGCAGGTGGCATGCATGACATGGCCACAGCTGCCAGTGTGGGTCCCCACAGCCAGGTCAGGTGCCATGAAGAGAGGGTAAGATGTTCCTGCCCCTTTAGAGAGATCCAACAGTTAATAGAGAGCCAAAGTCACTTCTGCATTATGGGACCTTAGTTTGGAAAAAATATGTATGGTAGTCAAGGTCGAGAATAACATTATTTTTAGATCACGCTGGAATTGTGACACGAAGCACACATTTGACTACATAATATACAAATTATTCGAGTCAAGAAGGTCTCAGTTTGTCGTGAATTCATGTAATGTAATTTATTCAAGTATAATACTGTTAAAATATGTAATTAGTAAGTACAAACCCCATGTCACGTAAGCGTCGTGACGTTGTGGCGTCACAGTCCTCAAGCCGAAGAGACCATTGTTTTGGTGACGTGTGTTGTGCGAGACGAAAAGCTGTAGTTCACTGAGCGCTTACACACAAAAGTAAAGATTACTTTATAGTTTCACAACAAACTGCAACGTTATTGACTGAACAATTATCTTATCGTATATACACACACACACACACACACACACATCATGTGTGTACTTCGTGTCACAATTCAAACTGGATATCAAAATAATGTTATTCTGGCCGTTGACTACCATACATGTTTTTTCCACACCAAGGTCCCACAACGTGGAAGCGACATCGGCTCCCTACACCAGCCATCACTGAGGTCCTGCTGCCAGTAATACAAGAGACCGACCGTCCGTTTTGATGTCCAGCGTCTTTCCTCTGCACTGGGTGAGCATGGTGGACCTCTGCACGCAGGCCGTCAGCACCATAGCTGGGGAGTGGGCCGCCACTTCCTGCTCCTCCTGGCAGAGGATGCAGATCAGCAGCTCCCTCGCGGCCGGCGTGGAGCCTCGGTGAGGCCCCAGGGCGACGCGTAGCTCCTTCTTATCCACGCCCAAGCTGAACGCGCAGGGAGAACAACATCAACCTCATCTGAATACATCCGTCACGTGTCAGTCTATAGTGCGGCCATGTCTGCATTCAGCGAGTTGCAGTAGTCCAAGCGGGATGTCACTAGGGTTTGGACCACGAGTTGTGTCGCTTCCCTTGTGAGGAACGGCCTAATACTTCTGATGTTGTAAAGTGAGAATCTGCAGGCGCGAGCTGTGGCGGTGATGTTTGCTGCGCACGATAGTTGGTTGTTTAGGATATAGGCTAGGCCTACTATACTGTATTGTATCTGTACATAGAAAATATTTTATCCCTGCTATATTTAAAATATAGTATATATCACCTTTAAACTCTGGTAATGAAGCAAACAGAACTATGAGCGCTGCTTACTATATCGCAATCGCAATATTTGACAAACTAAACGCAATATAACTTTATGCAGAAATCAGGCAGCCCTAACATCTAGAGGCAGAAACTCTTATAGGGTCGCTTTAAAGAGAAGACACGTGATTCAAAGAAACCCTTAGTCTCCTGCCCACCTCTCTGTCATTGTGACGCTCTCCCCCTGTACTCCACTGTCTGGCATGTTGTCATACAGCATCTTGTTGGACTCTATGAAGTTCTTCTGCATGGCTGACATCTGAGCCATGATCTTCTGCCGGTGGAGCTTGGCCGCGTCCGCCTTCCTCTTACGCTCTGCCTTCTCTTTGTCCTGGGTGATCTGCGGCCAATGAGAAGTCAAGTTTGGACAAGACTACAGACACAAGGTGGCTACTCAGTCAGTTGCTACTCGGACACATGCACAATGATTCCTAGGCCTTCCAGACTGATTCTCAGGGATAATTCAAACTGACTACGTCATCCCCCACAGCAAAATGCCATTATTGACACCCCCAATTAAGAGACCGGAAGCGATCCATTTTTGCTTCGATTGAAATGCATGGTTTGTTATTATTCTAATGTCTTTGGTGGAACCCATCATTAACCCGTTAGCACGTGTGTGTGTGTGTCTCATGTTCCATACTATGTGTAGGCAGAGCAGAGCAGGTCTGTGGTATTCCCACTGCCGCTCCAGAAAGCATGGTCAGCCTTATTCAGTTTAGTGTTTAACAGGCAGACCCTTCCCTGATGAAAATGCTTGCTGCGTCGACCGCTCTTATGCATAGCTCAATAGTTTACCTCTGCTGGGTTACTGGTGTCCATGGAGGCTGTTGGACTCGACTTCTCTCTAAGGCACTTCACAATCTCAAACACCTTGTTTGAGATAAAAAGGAGAGAAATATTAACTGTATGATAATGGGATTCATTTAGAACAGATATTGCCAATATAAGATAATATGTGAAGTTATAGAGCAGCAAACCTGTAGAATCGACTTGATCATGTCTGACTGGCCTTCAAGGGAAGGAAGCGCCTTTATTTTGGACAACAAGTGGAAGACCGATCTGCCATGCTCGGAGCCGATTCCTTAGAGGAACAGAAATGAATTAGCATCACAAGAGAACAGCAGACCTGCCATGAACGCCATGAACAATACATTGGAGAAGAAGGGAGGCTTCCACTCACTGCGCGCCTTGAGGCTGAAATCAAACGCCACTTCCTCTACGGTGCTGCTGGCCTCCAGCTGAGACATTTCCTCCTGAAGGGCCTGCGCTATCAAGTGCAGGGCCTGGTTGGTACACATAGTGGCTGTTAAAAGGAAACGCTACAGGAGGGTCACATAAATAGTACAAATACACCCACGCTCATTAAACAGTAATATAAAGTGGACCCTCTGGATCATGGCTTCCGTCCACTGGGTGGCGCGGTCCTCCACGGCTCTCTGGAGAACCCTTCGGAGCACGTGGACGAGGATGTCGCAGCAGAGGAGGCCCACTATGCTGGCGAAGGCTTGACAGAAGGTCGGGGGCACGGGCGGGCGAAGAGCTAGCGTATGGGGAAGGGTACACGTGTCAAGCGCAGATCCAAGACAGCAGAAATGGTGAACAGAGTGGTAAACACGTTGGCACAGGACAGACACACAAACCTTTGTCATTGCCTTCCTGAGCTCTCCTCTTTTTCTGAGAGTCTTCTGCCTAAACCAAAAAAAATTAGTACACTGAACTCTTATGCGGACCTTGTAGAATTGAAACATTAACAATGTATGTAGTGCGTGGTCGTCACAATACAAATGATATGTAGATTTAGTCATACCTTGCTGTGCTGAGATTTGGAGTAATGGTAGTAGAAAGGGTTAAATTCTGGCAGACACTCCTTTTTAACTTCATATAAGCCATGCCCCGACACGCCAGGCTTCCTATGGAAAAATACAAAATAGTCAGAGTAAACTCAAACTTTTTTTAACTTAAATTAACTTAACTGAAAGTACTTACTTGAAATTGGCTACTTTTGGTATGACCGCTTCTAGGCCAGTTTCATGGCTCTCCTAACAAAAGAAACACAGTTTAAAACCGTCTCCCATTTAGGAATAAAGGCAACACTGTTAATGGAAGGTGTTACTGGTTTATCTCACGTTCTCTGGCAGGCCTTTGACCAGGCTACTGTGAGCCATGGGCTCAATGCAAAGCAGGTGGATAACCTCCCTCATTGTTACGTCCTCTTTGTTCACATTGCTGACCCCTGGGGTGTAGCGCTCACCTGGACATAACCGACAACAGTCAAAATAGTATGGTCGGGGGAGGCGGCTTCCATTACGTGCCAGCTGCCAGTCACATGCTGTGCTGCATCTTCCATGACAAGAAAGCGGGGAAGAAATGTAACGTACCTGTGATGACTATGAGCAAGTATAGCATCTCTTCTGTCAGTCGATTCCACTGTTTCAAGAGCTCCTGCACCAATGATGTTTAAATAGCAGATCATTGTACAACACAATGTCACAAAGCATTTCTGGATGTGCGCTGAGGTTATGTTTTTATGTATTGTATTATTTTTATGTATATTTTTGTTACCTGATCTTTGCTTGAGCCACTTCCATTAAAAATGTCAAACAGCTCAAATCTCAACAAGATCAGCATGAGGAAATGGTTGGGGTTCATTTTGGAAGCAGCAATCTGTGGCACGATAGAAGAGAAAAATAAAATGTAACATACTGCACTGGCAACATTCCATAAAACATGTTTAAAATGATAGGACGCCTACCTGCAGCATGATAATATCCTTGTCATACATCTCCTCCCTGCATTTCACATCCTGGTAGTAATAAACCTTGGACAGACAAGACAGGTCAGTTTGGTTACAACATTACTAAAAATACAACCAGGGATGCTGTTGTGCAGAATAATGTCAATGACAGAGCCTTATACCTGGCTGACCAAAGACAGGCCATTCCTGCGCCACATTTCAGCAGAGACCTGGGCTGCGAGAACAACACAGCGTAGGGGATGTTCTACAAGCTTTGTGAAGTCACAGGTCTCCTGGATGAAATATATATTTTTTTTAATTATAAAAACACATTATTCAGTCAGTCCATTTGTTTTGATGGGATTAATACAGTTACATGCTTGTGCTAGCCACGTGTAAACAGTACTACTTAGGGATGTAAGAAAGTATCGATACACCCGAGCATCGCGATATCAGGTTAGCTAATTTACATCTGCAGTCCCTGAGCAAGTTAACGTAAGTGTCGGGGGTGGGGGTTTGTAATAGTAATAGTGAATGTCACTTACAGGATCTACATATTCGTGCAGGCGTCCAACTGCTCCTGTTCTGCACAAGTGAACATACAAGCCTGGTGGAGACAATGCATTCACAGTTGATGCAAAGAGGGTGGGTGAAGAAAAAACGAAAAAGACAAATGTTTCATTTGATGCAAATGAGCGCGATGTCATCTTACCAGCAAGCAGCCTGGAGATAGGCAGATGAATGCTGACAGGCTCCTGAGACACTTTGTACGGATGCACGTGGAGGATGTGTTTACACATGTAGTAGTCAGAGGGCTCGCTGTGGAAGGGCTGGTTGGTACAGCGCATTAGGGCTCTGTGGCACTCCCTGAACGCAAGAAGCAGGACCTCGTGCTGGGGCAGCGGGGGACAAACAGGAGCAACAAGGCGAGTTAGCTAAAAGGCAGGCGCGTCAACCTCAAATGAACCGACATAGACCTCTGTCATGATGAAAGCACGGCCTGATGACTCACATCTGAACAACACCAGTCCTGAAGCATGGTAAGTATGTGGCGAAGCTGGATCTGGAGAGAGAAGCCGGCCTCCCATTCTGGTTCCACCTCTATGTGTTGGCCAAACTGCCTCTTCACTTCCTCCATACCCTAATAACCCAAAGCGGTGGTGATCATTAAAGATCCAGGGTGTCAAATGATGGAGCAGCTATTCAGTAACTTACGTGCATGCAGTTGAGGAGCCCCAGAAATATTCTGAGTCCATTTAGGAACTGAACCCGCAGCTCTTCAGTCCATGTGGCAGGTTTGCTAATGAGAATGTACCTGAGAGAAAAAGAGCGGGTGGTTAAATTCCCAAAATAGCACGTGTGAGATTAGACAGTCTGCCGAGTTGAGCTCACCTGAGGTCGTGGAAAATGACCCCGATGCGGAAGAACTTGTCTGAGTTGTAGCCCTGGAAGTGGAAGCGATTGTTGGCGTCCAGGTGTTCAAGGAGCATCTCCATGACGGTGTCCACAATGACCTTGATGACGTTGCCCTCCTCAATTAACTGCCTGGCCTAGAGGTGGAGTGGCATGGGATGATCGTGTCCACATTATATTCAACGTACAATCTTTATATATGTCACAGGGCCTCCCACAACCACAAAAGGAGCCCGTGACTGTAGGGGGAGGGGTAGAGGACAGGGTGAGCCTATGCACTGCACTCTACGGGGAGAAGCAGACAAGAGTGCAAGGACGGACTATTCTCTCAAAGGCTTAAAAGCAAAACTATTTGGTAACACCAGTTTCAACTGCATGGACAATCCCAGACAACGCAAAGAGTGCATCTTCATTTCAAAACCCACACACAGGGTTCCCACTGTAAGTCAAATTCCCATGACCTACATTTAATGGAAAAACAGGCAACCAGAGCCATGTGTGTCAAAAAGACACACAAGTCATGGCAACGACAAATAACTCATGTAAACATTCAGACCAATAATTTAAACAATTGTTGTGAACATGTAATGAATGGACTAACAAACGACTAAAATGTCAACATGCTACAAACAAAATTCTCTAATATTCCAATGATTTATTCAACAACCCCCCCCCCCCCCCCCCCCCCCTCAAACATAACAGACGGGGGGAGGGGTCCTCTTGACTTTGCATGTGTGGAACAGACTTATATTCCAGAAATGATACGACCAGTGAACCCCGCAGACGTTCAAAAGCGGCCATACTGAGAGGTACTCACCAGCGTGGGTACAGTAAAGACCTGGACAGACAGAGCTGTGATTGATATACTCCTCTCGTGATCGTCATTGATGAAGTCCTTCTGCAGCTCTTTATAGTGCTGAAAGATGAAGGAGTGGGACGTGCTCAGAGAACAGCGGCCAAATCCCAGAGATCGACGAGACAACGCGGTTTCCCCCCTTTTCTATTTTACCTTGGTGAACTCAATTGCAAAACGCCTTTTGTACTCCGTCTCCATCAACAGACTGCAGAAAATCATTTCATGCACCGTCTTTCGTGCACCTGGTGGAAACACAAATAGCGAGAGGTCAGAGAAAGGAAGTTGGCGTCAAGCGTGAAATAAAGCGTGCACGCACATACACACACACACTTTCCGCATGACTTGCCTTTGTACATCCTGGCATCGTGCAGCATGAGTCTGCTGATGAGGCACGGACGGTCTCCGGCCGTGCCTGACTCCAGGGCCACCTTGCAGAAGACTTGCCTGAACCCGACTGACAAAGACGTAAACAAATCAAACGTGCTGCACCAGCTTCATAGACAAAACGGTGGGAGCCAAATGCATAGACCTTTGTCACTTTGGTCGAGGCTTGCGGTACCTGAGTGGCCTATAATCTGCTGGAACCAGGTGCCCAGGCGCAGGGCAAAGCTCTGGTGGGCCATTACGGTCGAGTGGAGGACCTCAACGCGCAGCGGCTGTGTGGAGATGTGTTCTGAGTTGGACTGCAAGGTGAAGCAGTGTCAGAGATGCTACAGATCAAGTCAACCGTGGATAATCTGGTCCGGCTCGCTCGGAAACAATTGCACACGTCCGGGAACGAGCTGGGGGCAATTTCCCCACGTTCTATGTGCGCCGTGGCGTGATAGATGACTTAAAATTGTCTAACAATAGTGGAGCGTGAAGGTGATACCTGTTTTCATTCACTACTTGTTGAACTCAATGATTACAAAACACATGCGGAATTGTAGGCGGTGGCGGGGTTAGACAAGTTCAACGAGTTCTTATGGAGTGGGTAAACACTACAATGCACAGATGTAGCCAGACAGCCAGACTGGTTGGCCTCATGCGGTGCGGCATAAAAGTCCAACGGAATGGCAGTTGCTATGGCAATGTCGCATTGTTTACAAATAATTTAATAAAAATATATTCAACACAATTATTTAGCAGCAACTGTTTTATGTAATTATTTGTGTATTGTATCTAGTATTCTAGTGTTGTTGCACCAAAAGGATGACCTTCTTGTTGTCGATGTTTTCTCTATGTGTGAGGGAGCTACGAACATCCGGTTGTAAATGCCGTCACAGAGGACGGCCAAAAGTTAAAATATTGTAACTTTCAACGGCATGCCGTTGCCGCAATTTTTTTGCCGGCCACAACTGATTTTGCTGTCCTGCTCTCGTCCGCTAACATGGTATCGGTTTGCTGTCTGCCGTGTGAACGCAGCATGACTGTGGCCTAACTAAGTGTCGGTTGAAAGTGTAAATTGTTCATGAAAGCATAGTAAATGCGTTATACAGCCGGGCTTTACCTTAATGAGGTCTTTTGCTTGCTGACAGGAAAGAAGAGATCCTCTCTTTACAGCCCATCGACCCTGCGGTTCAAAACCACACGCTTTTAAGTTGTGCCCTTAGTGTGGTTTGGGACATGACAGCAGACCAGCTGGCCAATTGCGTGAATCCATAACAATACCTCTTTGTCGATGAGCGCCGTCTGCGTTTGGGCCTCGGCCCGGTTACACTTGACGGAGCGCTGCAGGGTGTAGATCACATGGTCGTAAGAGTGATGCTCGTCATTGTACAGCACGCAGAAGTATGTGCTGCCCTTCTCACTGCAAAGCAGGGATGCAGGCAATGGTCAGTCAGTCTATTTGTGATTTTCACCACTCTGTTTATGTTCCTATTTAAGGAGCCAGGGCTGTGTAGAAGTATCAGATCATTTTTTCAACACGCACAGAGAACGGTAAGCTAGCGAAATGCGAGACAATATTTTGTGTATTTGACAAAACGTGTGTTAGCTTACAAATAGCTGACTATACCTTTACAGCTGCTGTAGAGTTGAAACAAACTATCTTCCAAAAACTTTTTTTTAAATTTTTTAATTTTCAACAAATGAAAGGAAAAAAAAACTAATCAATCCATAATCACACTACTCCTCCTCAACAGCCAATCTTGCGATTGCCCTGGCTTCTTTCAGCCTGCTGAACATTTTAAATCTACTGATATATAGAGGTAAGGGGGGCTATGAATCAGAGCACATATTCATACATTGACTGACAGCAGATGGATGTCTATAGCATTTATAAAGGAATGACACAAAAGCGTATTGCTGTATAAAACCTACATGCAGTACGGCACCTTTAAATATAAACCACGGTGTCTGTGAATGTGATAACACGAATGCTTCCAGCACCTGGGCTGTAGTTGTGCCGACAGCTCAAAGTCCTCCTCCCACACCAGCATGTCTGTGGCGTAGCTCAGGAGGAGACGGAACAGCTTCTCAGCTCGCTCGCAAAGGCCAGGTTCCAGCATGCACTCGCCCTGCAAAGATGCAAAGACATGACGCAAACAGACAAACAGCTACTGGCTGACAAGAGCTCTTTATTTAGCATCTCAAGAAGACTCACTAAAGCTGTAAGGGGACAAAAACATTCAAGAAAAGTGGAGTAGCTTGGCACCAACTCACACTAATCTTTCGTCGACACCCCCCCCCCCCCCCCCCCAAATAACAGAATACTCCAGCCAAGCTTATAATTGACCATTTCACATGAAAGATAAAAGAATGAAATAGAAA
Source organism: Forbesichthys agassizii (assembly GCA_026546735.1). NCBI lineage: Eukaryota > Metazoa > Chordata > Actinopteri > Percopsiformes > Amblyopsidae > Forbesichthys > Forbesichthys agassizii. Next base: position 22,151 of record JAODLL010025323.1, read on the forward strand.
AGCTGCATAAACCAATAGCTACAGTGGCTAGACATCTTTACCTTATAAGTCCATAACAAGCAGCACAAGTGGTAACTCAAGACTTGACGACGCACATCAAACAAGTCAGTAGAGAATTTCTTACAAACTGTGAGGTCATAGGCCAGATAACAACGTACATATTGTACTGTAAAAGTTTACCTTATCACAGTTAAACCAAGACTCAATAAAACATGTTGTGCCTCACAGTGGTCAATAGCCAAGTGATGTTATATCGTGCAACTGCATGTCAACACGTACACGCACACACGTACTGATCTACAGTTGCACAAACACAAAGCAGGCTGCCAGGCAAGGGGCTGAACAATACCCCCCCAACAGGCACATGCTGTTTATGGAAACAGGCAAAAAGCCACCAGGCCCCATGCGTTTGGCCAAGGCCGGCGTGTGTTTTATCTTATCAAAGTGAAGCTGTCACTGTGACTTGGTAAAAGAAATGAGACAACATAAATGCTTAGAACTATAATTTCATCTTTTCCATTAGAAACTACGCAGTTATGACATTAAGCCAGTAAGTGTAATGGGGGGAAAAAAATAAAATGATGCATCCAGCTAAACCACAATTAGCTTAAACATGATTTCAGCCACAATAGAACAAAGCCTGCATTTAGCCAGTAATATTCATTTACTGGCACTGAGCCACAAACAGGAAACGATCTCAGAATCTCTTTTTTTTTTTTTTACCGTTTATATATTTATTTTTTAAATAAAAAAAATAAAAAAATGCAGGTCATTCAAGTGTCATCATTTTCCCAGCCACACTCGAATTTCCGGAGCTAAAGCCATGGCCAAGACAGTGGTGTTCAACTCAAGACAGGAAGATAAGCATTGTGGGGTTCAGTGTCACAGAACCGAAGATGTACGTCCTCCCAACCACCCCCGTTCCGTCTGTTATGTAACTCACCGTTACCATTGTGGCAGCTGCCCCTGGGTCGTGTTTAATGCACGACGGGCCAATCTTCCAGGCCTCGACATCTCCACAATCACAGAAACCACCGCCCGATGATGCATGCATCTGGAAGTAACACATAGTATACAGTGTGTTACCACAGACGTCATCAGGTCTGCAATTAGGTTAGACTGACAACGCGACAATTCAGCTCCATGGAACACACTTTTATATCGACCTCAATAATGAACCATTTGGAAACTTGGGCAACGTACCTTATAACGATGGCCTTTGTGTACACTATCCTGGAAGCAGTCCATGCACAGCACACATGTAGGGTCTATTGCACAGTCCCTGCAATGGAGAGGAGCATATATTATGCACATTACAGTATACAATAATGCATTATCTCAGTGCTCTTTATTGTCACGTTCAGCATTGTGCACAATATTGGACATGTGCTGCCTGTACCAATTAAGTACCACATTCCTCAACCTGCTGAGGGCTCAAATTGTAAATGTCACGTCACGTGGCGTCAGTCAGTGAGCACCATACTATGGAATGGCATTTCGACCTTTAACGAAAATGACTGAATAGTCTGGCAACACTGATTTGAGAGAGATCAAAAAGTAAAAAAGTACATTATTTTAAAGTATTTTAAGATATTGTCAATTCCCTTGTAAATTATTCCTTATAGCATAGAGATAAAATGTATTTTAAAGAGACATTTTGCTTTGGCCAACCCCATTTAATGTATGCTGAAATCTAAGAGTCCGGTCATTAAATATTTAATTTTAACACTTAGCCTAAATACTGAGGTGTTGCAGTGAATTTGATCACAGTAGAGTTTTATTACATAGCTGACTCCTAGGCTTATTTTGGAGTCGAGTGAAAATGACATATAGGCTTTAAACCTTCAAATAGGGTGGAAGGGGGAAATTCTCAAAACATTGCTCAACACGGAGCCTTGGTTTGACTGAAAGATGAAAACATGCATTGCAAAAGACTACAATCCCTACAGAATATTTACCCATCAAGCACAAAAATAATGTAAACTGTTATTTTACAGTAGGGGACATTTAGATACATTTCATTTCAATTGTTTCTGGTGATTTGGTTTTTGACCAAACAAAATGGCTATTCATTATTTAACATAAACCTACTTTATTTGATAATAAACATAATCATCTCTTAGGTTATTGTCTATGGATTTACATCTGCAGAGACACATTCTGAATATGTGTATTTAACATTTGTATTTCTAAGAAAGAGTTCCATTTGTAACTTATTACATTTATTTGTGTGTAGTTACATCTCTCCCCAGTTGTATTCAAGCCTTACTAGACCAGGATATTTGACCAATCAGATTCCATACTACCACATCATTCCAGGTTAAGGTTATCTCTGAAGAGTAAAAGGCACCATGTACAACTCTATCAAACATTGCTGTGCACTTCTTTCTATAGTGGGTATTTTGTGTAATACAAGTATGTATTATTTATCAATAGAAATATATTATGTAA